>JACGTJ010000537.1:4356-19686 GCA_014858695.1 Chrysomya rufifacies | reverse complement strand
TCAGTTCTAGTTTAGTTCTAGTTCAGTTCCCATTCAGTTCTAGTTCAGTTCTAGTTTAGTTCTAGTTCAGTTCCCATTCAGTTCTAGTTTTTAAATGAATTTTGAAATTGTATTAATAAAATTTTGCGGAAATTCCCTTAAATGTTTATTTTTCTCAGCACATATAAATAATTTTAAAATTTTTGTATAGAATAATAAAATAGTATATTTTATTTGACACTTCATTTTTTCATGATTATTAAAAGTTAGCAAATATTTTAGCTGATGTTTGTTGTCTACAAATATTTACATTCATTAAATTTTTTATTTATTTTTGATAAAACAAAACCTACTTAATGCAAATAATGCATTTTAAGCAAAATTATTAAACAAGTTAAGCAAAAAATTTCACTGAAAATTTATTTAAATAAACAGCGAAAAAACCACTTTTTAAGTAACATGTAAATTGATTTGAACTAAAAAATTAATACATTGTAGTTAGCACTTAATTTATGTATAAGAATGTTTATTTGTTTATTTATTTAATATTTTGTAAATATTTTTTATTTAGAATACCTAAATTTTGTGGTAATTGAGGTTGGGTTTTAAGCCATTTTTCTAATTCTAAAATTTGTTCTTCTAAGCCGGGTTTGACAACCATAATTTATTTCTGTTTTTTTTTTTAAATTTAATTTAAAGGCTAGACTTTTTATTGTTTAATAATTTAAACTAATTTATTTGTGTAATTTGTTGAAATATTTTTTATTTTTTTAAGTTTTGTTGGTAATAGCCAACAACCTTTGCGTTTTAAGTCGCGATTTCAACTGAAACGTGCTTAGTTTATTTTAGTTTAAAACTCTACACTCAGTCTGTTTATACTTTGTTTTTTTATTGTTGTTGTTGTTTTTTATAGGCTTTTTGTTAATTATTAATGCAGTTGAGGTTTTTTTTGTGGTTGGACTACACTTAACCCTTTCTGTTGAAAAAGTTAAAAAGTAATGAATTTTTTTTTATTTTGTAATTAAACTTAAGAACTTATTTTTTAATTAGTTAGAAACCCGTTTATAAACCTTGACTTTACTTTAAACATGGGAAAACGACCTCTTTCTAGCAAATATGGTTTAATATATTTTGTAAACAATATTTTTTTATGACGAAATAAATTTAAAAGAAAAATATGGCAAAAATATGATAAGAATATTAAATTAAATATATTACCTAACATCCAAAACAGTTGTTGAATTATTTATGCAAAATTTAAATAAATTAAACTTAAATTTATAACAAATCGCTTTAAGCGGGGATTTTTTACAATTTACATTAGCTCTTAAAATGTTATGTTAACAACATTAAGCTTTGAAATTGGATAATCTTGCTGTGGTTTTTATTTAAATGTTAAACAAAACATAGAGAGAGAGTATATGTGATAGAGCGTGAGCAAACTTCTTAACTCTTATCTTATGACAAATAAGTTTTATTTACAATTACAATAAAATTAAGAAGAATAAATAAATCACAGAAGATTTAAACAAATATGAACGCTATTTAAGAGTTACCGTTAGTATCTGCCAATCCTAAAAAATATATGTATATACACCCATATATTCTGGGTCCAGGTAAGATTCTAAGTTGATCTAGCGATGTCCGTCCGTCTGTCTGTCTGTTGAAAGCACGATAGAGATCGCACGGGAAGAGCTAGGAAGACTAAATTTTGGTACAAATATTTCTCTTATAAGGTTTGCTTGGTATTGTAAATGGGTAAATTGGATATAAATAACCCATTAAAATTTTTGGAGTATTTTAGTACATAATATGTTATGAAACGGATGAACGTACAAAGATGAAATTTAAGGCAAATCATAATATAGTAACGGGAATATAAGATGCAAAAAATGATCGTGACACACCCATTTTTGCATATTGGCCTCGCCACCCACAAAAATCCGTGCTTTTTGTGATATAATATGTCACAAATGCGAAATTAATGGAGGTAAACGATGAGATTTTTTATTGTTAGTTAGTTAGTTGGAAGAAACTTGACCAAAATAAGGCATACTCCACCCACTTTTCCGTACGTTAATAGAAATCATTTAAATATACTTTAATATTTTTAATGGTGGGTATTAAAGATTTGCCCAAACCAAATTTACTAGAAATGAATCTAGAATATAACTGGCTAAAATGCAACTGAAGTTGAACTAAACTAAAACTGAACTAACGCTGACCTTGAAATAGAACTGATCTACAACTGAATTAGCACGGAACCGAACTTAACTAGGACTAAACTGAACTAGAACTAAACAAAATTTGATAAAACCGAGCTAAACAACAACTGAACTAAACTAGAACTGAGCTCAATTAAATCTTAGCTAGAATTCAACATAAACAGAGCTATACTAAACCAATCTACTAACATAAACTGTTACACAACATTCAACTGTAAACATAACATAAATAATGGTAATTAAGCTGAAAATACGAAAACAAGTATTTTTAATAATTTGCAACAAATTGTTGATAATTGAGCGGAACTGTAGCTTAGCTAGAGTTGAACTTAATTACATGAAGTAGAACAAACCTGATCTGGTGAATTAACCTAAACTGTTATTTAACATTCAACTGTAAACATAACATAAATAATGACAAATAAATAGATTTTTTACGAAAACAAGTATTTATAATACTTTGCAACAAATTATTGATAATTTTGTGCAATTTCAAAAAAAAATTGAAATTCCTTGAAAATTTTCTTATTTATTTAGTTTCTTAAACATAATAATTAAAAATAAATCTACCAACAATAATTTAAAATAACAATATTTATTTCTTTTGCTTAATTTATTTAAACACAACAATTGCAACAAAATATCTTACAAGTTGCCACAATCTTTATAAAAAAATTTACTCATCAAACTAATGACCAAGCAATTGTGAAAATTACTAAATAAAAAAAAAAATAACAATAAAGCAAACTATAAATGCCATAAAATGTTCAATATGTATGGCATATTAGTTGATATTTGGCTAGGAACTATATAACCATGTATAAACATGTCTGTATGTGTATACCGACATGTTAAAAAACTCCAATCATGTGTGCTGGATGTGGCTGTGGGTTATTTGTTATAAGAGGTGAACAAATATGAAATTGAGTAAAATGAGTTTTTGTTGTTGGGGCCAAGTCATAATAAAATGAAAATTGTTAAAGAAAATAAGGAAAAAATTATATATATAAAGAGGAAAACCATCAAATGGGAAATGTGTTAGAGCTGTGCTGAGGGTTTTAGTTTATTGCACAATTTATAATAGTTTTATGTGTGAGAAAAGGTTATTGACTTATATTTGTATTTCTTATATTTAAAGGTTTATAATGTTAGAGATTTTGTAATCTCATATAAAGTGGCTTCATAAAATGGTGTGAAATTTTTATAACTAGGTGATGATGAGTTAAAGAAGAATATTTTTAGGAAAATAAAAAGCCTGAATAAATTAAAAATGTATACTTGTTCTGACAAATTTAAAAGTTATATATTTTTTTGCAAATACTATAAAATATACTGCTATTGGAATTAACATGATTCCCGTTAACTAACAGCAATGTTAAATAGCATTTTAGATATAACATTTTCTTGTATGTTATTCAATTACATATGAAATAATAAATGTTAATTTTAGCAAAATGGTACTAATTTAACTTCCAACCAACTTCATCTTCAAATATTAATATACAGAAATTCTGAAAAATTTGTAAAAATATGTTTTTTCAGGTTGTCATTGGAATTTCTTGGATCATATTCATTAGAAATTCAATATTTTGATTAACGTTTTTTTTTATAAGAAAAATTACTTTCGACTGATGTTTTTCAGAAATGTTGATATTTTTCTTAATTTTTTATAAACATTTTTTTTTTTTTTTTTTGATTTATCATCATCGATTATAATAAAATTTAACCTGAAATTTTTTTATGTTCACTCAAATATCTATTTCAAAATTACTGTTATTTTTCGCAAATAATTACCAAAACAATTCACAATTAGAGAGATCAAAGCAGGGTTTAGGTTTTTAAATACAAATTTTAAATAATCTTAAAATATAAGATTGATTCCAAAATTAAGTCAATTTTATTAAAAATAAATCATATTTTAACTATCTATAGTACAACATAGTAAATCTCGATCATAATCACTAAACACAAAAAAATGTTTGCTGGTATAAAAGACTTTTTTACTCTCAATTTCATATTTAAAATTTTTAATAATGTATTTGTTTATTCATTTATTTGATTTTCTGTTATTGTTCATAAACTATGCGTTACTTTATTTATATATTTATCTTTTTATTTATTTACACATTTTTTTTATTTTTCTGTTATTATTATTTAAAAACTAGGCATTACATTATTCAACACTTCCACATTAACTAGGCAACACTTTCCAAAAACCACTGTCACTAAACTGTCAAGCCGCCATATCTCTGGTGTGTACTGCTTCTGCAAAAATATAAGAAAAACATCAAAAAAGCACGAGTACAATTAAAAGTTAATAAATTAACAAAGTTTTTATTAAATAAATTTAACAAAAAAGCTTTTAAAACTAAGATTCCTTTCAAATACTTAAAACTAAAATATTTGTAAATTAAACGCGTGCTAAACGTCAGTTTTGTGTAAATTAAAGAAAAGAGAGCATAAAAACATATGCCTGCATAGGCAACAACAATAGTGGTGGTAGTAATAGCAGTGGCAGAGATTAAAAGCAGCGAAAGGAAAATTTTGACAAACAAGCAACAACAAAAAGCACGAGGTTTTTGTGTTGAAGAGTTAACAAAACATTAAGAAAAACAGCAAAATTGTAAACGTGCTAGACTTAAGAAAATTTTTAGGAAAATGGTACCTATAGGACCAGTACATGGTGGACATCCTGGAGTACATGCCCCTCAACCCTTGCCTACGGCTCCCACGGGACCTAATACTTTGCAAACTTCCTCTACAGCGGGCAATACTTCATCATCCTCTAATAAAAGCTCTTTATCCATTAAACCTAATTATACTTTGAAATTTACCTTGGCCGGCCACACCAAGGCAGTGTCAGCAGTAAAATTTTCACCCAATGGTGAATGGTTGGCCAGTTCATGTATGTGTGCTACTTAAATATGTGTTTTTGAAATGAAAGTAATATTTGTTTCTTTTTGTTTATAGCGGCTGATAAATTAATAAAAATCTGGGGTGCTTACGATGGTAAATTTGAGAAAACCATTGCAGGTCATAAATTGGGTATTTCCGATGTAGCCTGGTCTTCTGATTCTCGTTTGTTGGTCAGTGGCAGTGATGACAAGACTTTAAAGGTATGGGAATTGAGTTCAGGCAAATGTTTGAAAACCTTAAAGGGCCACAGCAATTATGTGTTTTGCTGTAATTTCAATCCCCAATCGAATTTAATTGTTTCTGGAAGTTTTGATGAATCTGTGCGTATATGGGATGTACGTACGGGTAAATGTTTAAAGACCTTACCAGCTCATTCTGATCCTGTATCAGCGGTACATTTCAATCGTGATGGCTCTTTAATAGTTAGTTCTAGTTATGATGGCCTTTGCCGCATATGGGATACAGCGAGCGGTCAATGTTTGAAGACATTAATAGATGATGACAATCCTCCTGTAAGTTTTGTGAAATTTTCACCCAATGGCAAGTATATATTGGCCGCCACTCTGGATAATACTTTAAAATTGTGGGATTATTCTAAGGGTAAATGTTTGAAGACATATACAGGTCATAAAAATGAGAAATATTGTATATTTGCTAATTTTTCGGTAACGGGCGGAAAGGTAAGTTTGGAAAAAGGTGTGTTGTTTAATTATTTCTTAAACAATTTATATTTGTAATTTTAGTGGATTGTTTCTGGCAGCGAAGATAATATGGTTTATATATGGAATCTACAATCCAAGGAGGTGGTGCAAAAATTACAGGGACATACGGATACAGTTTTGTGTACAGCCTGTCATCCCACAGAGAATATTATTGCTTCTGCGGCTTTGGAAAATGACAAAACCATAAAATTATGGAAAAGCGATACATAATTTTTTATCTGTAGCTTCTTATTCTTCTTCTTCTTAATGTGTATTTTAATTTTAGTTTCTTTTCTTATTGTAATAAGGCTCAACAACAACAACAACAAAAATATTAAACAAAACTTAAGAAATTTTTATTTCTTTAAATTAAACGTAATTAATAAAAAATATAAAATAAATAAAAATTTTAAATTTTTTTATAAAAATTTATATATATAATATTTTATATAAATTTTTAAAAAGTCAAATTCAAATTTTTATTAAAATTCGTTAAAATATTGCAATTTCTAGAACTTTACTGAAACTAATTGATTTTTGAGATATTTCTTAAAAAACACTTAAAATATAAGATTGATTTCAAAATTAATTTTACCAAAAGTCAATTTTATTAACAATAAATCATATTTTATATCTATAGAACAAGTAAATCTAGAAAAATTTAACTGGTATTTATAGTATGATTCTCAACTTCCGTTTGTACCAGTTGCAATATACCCATTTGTAAACGCATTACCTCATTTATATCGAAATTTGCCTGTTCCACGGTCAAAGCTATACACTCCAAAAAAGCCCTAAAAGGTGTGGTGTTTTGTACATGATCCGGTGTTAATTTAACATATTCTCTTAATTCTTTAGTTTCCGCCAAATCTTCACTAACATTTTGTTTACGTTTTTTCTTAGATGGGGTGTGAAGTGAATCGTCATCTTGTGCTAAATTTGTGGAAAATTTGTTATCCTTATAGAAAGAAGAAAAACTAGCCTCATCTAGTAAAAGACTATCTTCACTTTTAGTAAGAAACTCATCGACAGCCGTTTCATCTTGGATTTCAAAGGTTTTTCTAAAATAAAACAGGTAATTTTTTTTATTAATAAGGTAATTTTAAAAAACAAACCTTTTTTGTGTAGTTTTTATGCCACTTAAAAATTTAAGATCATCAAAATATTTATATTTCTTAATGGGATCACCAGATTTTACTAAACGAAAATAACGATCTCTTAAAGTTTTCCATCTTCTTTTCAATTCGGCAACTTTAATAAAAAAAATATATAGAATACACTTATCTTCTTCAAAATAATAATTATAATACCTGCTATATTTGTAATATTTGAAAACTCAAGCCATTTTTCATCTTTAAGCAGAATATTTCTATAATTCTCATCGTTTTTGTCATATAAATAGGGATGCCTTCTTACAAATTCTATTAATTTTTGCTCCATTTATTTAAATTTTAATGATTTATTTAGAAATTATATTAAAGCGTCACTGCAAAACTGACGCAGCTTAATTGTAAGAAAATAAAAACAGCTGTTTTGCCAGGACAGTAAAATTGCTGACGCTGACATTTTGTTTTAACTAATGAGAAAGATTACTGTGTAAGAAATTAAAAAATTCCAACAACAACAAAATGTCATAGAAAATAATTAGCTGAAATATAAATATTTTATAATTTACTACTAATGTTATTTCATAAAATTGTGTTTGTTTTATTTAATAATCCAAAACTAGGCATTACTTTTTTAAGCAACACTAATTCGATATAACACTATTGTGATAGATTTCTTTATTTGACAATTCGTAATGTTTTGACATTTTTATAAGCACAGTGTGTAAGAGTGTGTGTTTTTCAAAGAAATTGCATACGTCTCCACGTGAAAGTTGGAACTCCTTATAATTTTCACCCTTTTTACACCAATTACTCCCTGTGTAGTTAGTTAATTTATAAATTATTTAAGAATATAATCTAAACACTTAATCAATATGTCGAAAAACAAAGGTAAAAATAAGAAACAACATTTCGATGATGATGAAGAAATGGATGAACAACCAACCAATATTGCTGGTAAAAAATCACAGAAAAAGGGCAAGAAAGGCAAAAGAGGTGATGATTCAGATGATGATTTTCCCAACACACCTTCCAAAATAAATGATGATTTGGAAAGTGTTACTAGCTCAACTAGTAAAACATCTTCCCAGCCTGCAGCCGCCGCTAAAGGCAAGAAAGGTAAAAAGGGTAAGAAGGGTAAAGATGATTGGAGTGATGAAGAGGAGGAAAAACAAGCACAACCTGTTACAAAATCCCAAAAGAAAAACAACAAAAAACGTCATGATTCTGAGGAAGAATTAGAAGAAGATGATGAGGAAGTAGCACAGGTGGCCAAGCCGGTTGGTAAACAAAAGAAATCTAAAAAGAATAAGAAAAAAGATGATTTTAGTGATGATGATGATGACGATGTGGAAGATGAAGAGGAGGTAGCACAATTGGCCAAGCCAGCAGCTAAACAAAAACAGCAACAAAAGAAATCTAAGAAGAATAAGAAAAAAGATGATTTTAGTGATGATGACGAAGACATTGATATATTGAAACAAGTGGCCAAGGAAGAGGAAGATGATGAGGAGGAAGAAGACGAAGAACCTGTGGTCATAGCCAAACCTGCCAAAAAGAACAATAAAAAACAGAAAAAGAATAAAAACAATAAATTTGCTATGAGCGACGATGAGGAGCAAGACGATGAAGAACAATTAGAAGAACAAGAAGAACCCGTAGAAGATTTGCCACCACAAAAAGCAGAAGTAGAAAAAAAGAACGTAACACCTAAAACATCACCAGCCAAAACAAAATCAATAACCCCTGAACCTGCAGCTGAGGAAATTGAAGAAAAAATGGATAATCTCAATATTGAAGAAGAACAAGAGGAAAGTAAAGAAACTTCCGAAGAAAAAGAATCTAAAACTTTGGAAAAAGAGAAAAAGGAAAAGAAATTAACGCACAAGGAAAAGAAAAAACTTAAGAAACAAGAAGAATATGAGAAACAAATGGAAATGATGACCAAAAAGGGTGGTTCAGGTCACTCAGATTTGGATAAGAATTTCACCATGTCTCAAGTGCAAAAGACTGCCGGCCAAAAAGCAGCTTTAGAACATGCAGTCGATATTAAAATTGAAAATTTCACCATTTCAGCTAAAGGTAAGTAAAATACTGAATTTCGTAGTAATGCAAAAGATTGCATGTCTTATATCGTCACCTAAAATGTAACCGGTCCGGTTCAAAATGCATGCACATACAGATTATAATCTAAAGAGTTTTTAAAGAAAATCTGCAAAATGGTTATCTACAACCATTTGATTTTCACGTGACGATGTGTAATTTTTATTTTTTATAAAAATTTTAATTTTCTTGAAATTTTCCAAATTTTGTGAATATTTTTAAATGATACAATTTGTAAAAAAAAATCAATTTCTTTAAATTTTTTTTTTTTTTTTTTTTTTTTTTTTTTTTGTAAATAAAAAATCTTTGTTAAAAGTTTACTTTTAACGGATATCTCGAAATTTTATTAATCTCTAAAATAATGACACTTTTCTGTTCCCTTTTAGGTAACGATTTGTTTGTTAATGCCAATCTTTTAATTGCCCATGGTCGCCGTTATGGCCTGGTTGGTCCTAATGGCCATGGTAAGACTACATTATTGCGTCACATTGCCACTCGTGCCTTCGCCATACCTCCCAACATCGATGTATTGCTTTGCGAACAAGAAGTTGTTGCCACAGATAAGACTGCTGTAGAAACAATTTTGGAGGCAGATGTTAAACGCACACAACTTATGGCCAAATGTAAAGAATTGGAAGATAAATTCTCTGCTGGTGATTTAAGTGTACAAGAAGAACTTAACGACGTTTTCAACGAACTTAAAGCAACTGGAGCCTACTCAGCAGAATCCCGAGCTAGACGTATTTTAGCTGGTTTGGGTTTCAGTGAGGAGATGCAAAATAGAGCTACCAATAAATTCTCTGGTGGTTGGCGTATGCGTGTTTCTCTGGCTAGAGCTTTGTATTTGGAGCCTACTTTGTTAATGCTTGATGAACCTACAAATCATTTGGACTTGAATGCTGTCATTTGGTTGGATAATTACTTGCAAGGTTGGAAGAAAACTTTACTTATAGTTTCTCACGATCAAAGTTTCTTGGATAATGTTTGTAATGAAATCATACATTTGGATCAAAAGAAACTACATTACTACAAAGGTAACTATTCTATGTTTAAGAAAATGTATGTGCAAAAGAGACGTGAAATGATTAAGGAATATGAGAAACAAGAAAAACGTATTAAGGAATTGAAGGCTGCTGGTAAATCTAAGAAAGCCGCCGAAAGCAAACAGAAGGAGGCTCTTACACGTAAACAAGAAAAGAACAAATCCAAACAACAAAAACAACAAGAAGATGATAATGGTCCCATGGAATTATTGGAGAGACCTAAGGAATATATTGTTAAATTCCGTTTCCCAGAACCTTCACAATTGCAGCCTCCCATATTGGGTTTGCATAACGTTACTTTTGCCTTTGAAGGTCAAAAACCTTTGTTTATTAATGTTGATTTTGGTATTGATTTAACCAGTCGTGTGGCTATAGTGGGTCCTAATGGTGTAGGCAAATCTACTTTCCTTAAGTTGTTATTGGGTGAATTAGAACCCCAAAAGGGGGAGCAAAGAAAGAATCATCGTTTGCGTGTTGGAAGATTTGACCAGCACTCTGGTGAACATTTAACAGCTGAAGAATCTGCCGCTGAGTATTTACAACGTCTATTCAATTTGCCTCATGAAAAAGCCCGCAAAGCCCTGGGTTCATTTGGTCTTGTAAGTCATGCTCATACCATTAAAATGAAAGATCTTTCTGGTGGCCAAAAGGCTCGTGTGGCTTTGGCTGAATTGTGTCTCAGTGCTCCCGATGTTTTGATTCTCGATGAACCTACAAATAATTTGGATATTGAATCTATTGATGCTTTAGCTGAAGCCATTAATGAGTATGAAGGTGGTGTTATTATAGTTTCTCACGACGAACGTTTGATACGTGAAACTGGCTGTACGCTTTATGTTATCGAAGAACAAACCATTAATGAAATTGATGGTGAATTTGATGATTATCGTAAAGAAGTATTGGATGCTTTGGGTGAAGTGGTTAATAATCCTAGTGTTGTAGCCAATGCCGCTGTGCTATAAAAAGTGAATTTATTAGTTTGTGAACTTACTATATAATAGGCATTTGTGATTATCATGGCGATATTTGGCTTTTTCTGATGTATTGATTAATATTTTGTATGATTAATAGGGATCTTTAGCAATTGATTTTGTTTTAGGTTTATAAAACACCATAATCTATATAATTGTTTTTATTATTTTTTTATATTATTATTATTTAAACTGAAAAATTAAAACAATTGTTAAAGTTAAAAAAGAAAAAAGTGTAAAGTGTAGCTTACTTTTTAAAGCAAAGTGTTAGTGCAACATATATTAAACTTAATAAGAACTGACAATCCTATTTTGTTCTCAATAAATTTTGCATAAAATTCTTAATTCTTTCTGGGGAAAAAGATGGTGACTGAAGTAACATAGGCTTTTTGATTTTGTCTCTGTGTTTTGAGAGGAATTTCAACAAGTATTTTCTTTTGGCACTACAAGTGTATTAGTTAATGGCAGTTCTAGGGCTTGGGAACCAAATTCCTCGAAGGCGTAGTAACTGCCGATCTAACTGCTGAGCTTTTGACTGGTTATTGGTGAGGTCCCAGATAGAAGGAAACAGTGGTTCAATTTCAAAGCAAACTTAAGGCGGGGGATCAGTGAAGAATTAAATAGCTACAAAGCTTGAGTAAGTCTGAATATTTCGTCTAAAAGCGAACTTGGCGAATTACATGCGAAAAAATTACTGGGAGCATTAGTTAACCCACCCGGTGTTAAGACCACCATTCCATATCACTTTTTTGTGGCAAGACTCTACGTAAATCTTGTATAACTAATAAGATTGGTTAGCAGATTTGTTTGTTTCCATAAATGATGTTTCAACTCAGATTATTTTTTGACTCCAGATATAAATGGATTTTCTACATGATTTCTGCTTGTGTTAACTTAGATGTCAAATTTCATGTTGAAATGAAATTATATCAACTACAAATGGAAACAAGTTTTATTTGAATTGCTTTCATAGGCGCTCCGTGTGGTGATTCCTAATTTCACATGAAAGTAAACAGAATAAGAAGTTCAAATGAAAAATACCGTTATTTAAAAAAATATATATAAGCTGGCATCTCTTTAAAAGTGCTGCCTAGTTATAGTCAAGCTAAAGTTACTTTTGCTGTAATTTTCTAAACAAATAAAATTTTTGACATTTTCATGAAATTAACTTGACACTTGTTTTATTTTCATTTTCTTATTCGAAGTCAGTCGATTTTTTTGGTTCAAAGAGCAAGGAACAAGTTTTTTTTATTTATAATTGGAAACGGTAATGAGGTGTCCGATGAAGTTGCTATTAATGGTGATCACCAGCAAGAAATTATAAAAATTTAATATTTATGCCAATAAATATAATCAAAATTTAACAAAAAAAAAGTGAAGAAAATTTTTCATATTTAAGAAATTTAAAGTAAATTAATTGAAATTATAAAAAATATTGAAAAATAGTGTTTTACATATTGAAAAAGAAAGATTAACATAAGTTAAAAAGAAGAGAAAAGAGTGAAGAGAAAAAGTAAAGAAAATAAAATACAAAAAAATTACAAAAGCAATGCACTTATGAACAAAGTAGTCAACACACAGACGACGTACGATAAGACAAACCAAATACAATGGAGCAACAACTGCCTTTCACTACAAATCAAAAGACTAATGAAAATCTAGTGGAACTTGATACATTGGGCATAATGAATAACACAACAATATCTAATACGCACAAAGAAATACGTTTGCCAATTATAGGTATGACCTGTCAAAGTTGTGTAAGAAATATTGAAGGTAATATTTCCACAAAACCTGGTATTATTAAATGTCGTGTGGAATTAGCGGATAATGCGGGTTACTTTACCTATGACCCCACACAAACAACACCCTCAAAAATAGCCTACGAAATTGACGATATGGGTTTTGAATGTCCATACAAAGCTGAAGATGATGAACGCTGTATAAATAAAGATGACAAAACTTCAACAAATGACAAGTGTTTGATAAGGGTTATAGGCATGACCTGTCAAAGTTGTGTTAAAAATATAGAGGGTAATATAGGTTCTAAACCTGGTATTATTAATATAAAAGTAAGTCTAGAAGACAAACAAGCTTTAGTACAATATGATTCCAAACAACTAAATCCAGCACAAGTGGCCGAAATGATAGACGATATGGGTTTTGAAGCCAGTGTTATGGACTCCTCAAAAACACCGACCAATTCGGCACAATCCTCTCCTAAGAAAAAATCCCTTACTCCCGTTTCTTCACCTCAAAAAGAGGCTGTTGCAAATGGTCATGCTTCCGTGCCCATAGAAGATGAATTCCTTTCAAAATGCTTTCTACATATACGCGGCATGACTTGTGCCAGTTGTGTGGCCACTATTGAAAAACATTGTCGCAAAATTTATGGCATAGATAGTATACTGGTGGCTTTGTTGGCTGCTAAAGCGGAAGTAAAATATAATGCTAATGTGATTACACCAGAAAGTATAGCAAAATCTATAACAGAATTAGGTTTTCCCTCTGAATTAATAGATGAACCGAATAGTGGCGAAGCTGAGGTTGAGGTGGAAATTAAGGGTATGACTTGTGCTTCCTGCGTTAATAAAATTGAAACACATGTGCGTAAGCTAAAAGGAATAACAGCAGCCTCTGTAACTCTGATAACAAAACGGGGTAAGTTTTAGCTATTTTCAATAAATTAAATAAAGAAATTTAAAGATTACTTTAATAAAAATATCCAATAAATATTTGAGCATAAGCTGGATAGACAGTCTATAAGCCAAACTATAGTTTAGCCTATAGGCAAGTATATATTCTTGTCTATAGACCAGACTAAAGTCTTGTCTATAGGACAAACTATAATCTAGTCTATTGGCAAGTGTATAGCCTTTAGGTCACACTATAATGTAGTCTATAGGACACACTATAGTCAGGTCTATAGGTCACACATCTTGTGCCACACAATGTAATCTATAGACTAAATTATAGACTAGACTGCAGTCTAGTCTAGAGTATAATCTGCAGGCCAGTTCTTAGTATCAACTCTAGTGTAGATTGTCGTGTTGTAACGAATGTATTTTGGGTCGTTCTCGAGCTGAGAACCAATTGTCGTTGCAATAGAGTGTAGATTGTATTGAATTCTACCGAACAGTCTAATTTGCGCTTTAAATTCATAAGAAAATATTTAAATACGTGATCTTTATCTTTATTATTTTTAATAACTAATGAAATTTATGAACAATAGATTTTTAATTATTTAAATAAATTCTTTCTCAAGTCTGTTCTCATTTATTTATTTTCGTTATTTAAATATTTTTTTTACAAAATATGTTATTTACTTGTTAAATCGCAAAATGCTTTTGTTTTTAATATAATTTTTTTTCTTTTTTTAACAAAAACACGTTTCTTTTGTGTTTAAAACTACAAAATGTTTACAGTTTTTTTTATGTCAAAAAAATTTTTATGTAAAAAAATCATTTCACTTTTGTTTAATTTCTTAAAACTCTTAAGTTAATGAATGATTTTATAATATTTTTTTTTTCATTTCTGTGGTTGTTGCTCAAAACTATAACAAAAAATAGCAACAATTTTAAACATTCACTTGTTGCTCTGTTGGTCAATTGTTACTTAGAGGTTTAATAATATTTTGTTTTTGCATTTTATGGTCATTATTTTTGGATTAATTTATATTTTGTGTTATAAATTTATAAAAAAAAATAATAAGAGTTAAAGGAAAAAAACCTTGATATTGTTGTTAAATAAAAACTTTCAATTTATGTAGCATTAGTACTTTTAGACACATTTTTAGGGGGGAGTATTGAATACATCAAGGTTTAATTCTTTTCATTTATTTTGTATACTGTATACAACAACGTATGTGTTCTACATGACCAAATGTTAATATTTTTAAGTTCCGTATTGTTTTTGTAATTTTCTCCTTATTTTAAAAATATTTATTGTAAACTAATGACTGTTAGGTTTTACATTGTTTAGTGACGTTATCGCCTTGTTATTGTTAGCTTAAATTTATAGTAACAATTGAAATTTAAACAAGTAAGAATATATTCGTCTTCCTAGCTCATCCGGTGCGGTCTCTATTGTGCTTTCAACAGACCGACAGACGGAATAACGGTCGGATTCTAAGTCGATCTAGCGTCGACTTAGAATCCTACCAGGAACCAGAATATATATACATGTTGGGGTCTTGGACGAATATTTTAACATGTTACAAACGGAATGATAAACCCAATATACCTCCCCATCTTTTTTTTTTGATGGTGGGTATAAAAATAACTATA
>JACGTJ010000535.1:1086-13856 GCA_014858695.1 Chrysomya rufifacies | reverse complement strand
GGTAGAATTTATTTTTATTAAAAAGTATATGTTGATTTGATTTCTGTTCCAAATCAATGAATGTATATAGTATTCTATAAGAGTATTCTGTAAACTACTTTAAACTTTTTAAATCCTAATCAGCAATATCAACATTTGGAGCTGTGTTTATCGTTGAATTTATTTTAGTTAAAATACTCCGCTAGTTTCTAATTCAATAATTTATGCGTTTTGGAGTTATCAGTAATTTTTTATAGTTCAACTTTTGACTCCTTAATTAAATTTTTTAACGGATAACAAATATGTACTACTGCGACTCATTTGGTACGTTTTGACTCATATTAATTCAATTCTAGTTATGTTCTGACGTAGTATAAGTTAAGATCTATTAGATAATACAATTTTATATCAGTTTTAGTTCAGTTTTAGATGTGTTCTAGTTGAGTTTGCATTTCAATTCTAGGTTAGCTATAGATCAATTTTACTTCATTTCTAGTTCAACTTTCGTAGTCAGTATTCAATTGTTGTTTGGATCAAATTCAGTTTTAGTTCATTTCTATTTCAGTTCTAGTTCACTTCTTATTCAATACTAGTTCACTTCTAGTTTGAAATATGGAAAAATAAAACAGAATTCGAAATACATCCCATTTGATTAACTGGTCAAATTTAATTTTTGTAATTCATTTTAATTTAAAACGTTGGTATTAATTGGTATAATGTTGTCTAATTATCAAAGTTTCTATTCTATCCTTCATGATATTTTTGTGACATTGTTCGCCCATTAGTATTCCCTTCAAAATTACTTTCAATCGTCCATGAATAGAAATTTTGTGTTAAGCACAAGGATACTATAAACTCAGTTTTTTTCTACATATCAAGCGTATGTACATCTGGAATTTTACTTGTGTGCACTTTTAGAGATTGCAAGATACGATAAAACGTAGAACCATAGTATGACACTGGAAATAATTACAATTAGTTGTTCAACAATTAGAACATTTCCACAACTCATATCTGAGTAAATAGCTCTAATGGGATTGTGTTTTAAAAAGTATGCCTGTCTATACATTTAACTTATGGAAGTTATGATTATTGACATTTAAAGTTCGGACAAATTTTCGTAATCTCAATATTATTGCGTATAAATAGTTAACTTTTAGTGTGTTTCTCTTAATTAAGTTTCTTCTTTTTAGACTCCCACTGTAACTACAGTTGGTGAATATAACGCTGAACTTGATTCGACAGATATTTCACTATCATATGAACCATATACACCGACGAAGAAAAAATATAGAGTTGATAACATAGATACTGTTAAAACTCCTGGTATTGATATTCTTAAAGCCCAACAAAAAGATACAATTTGCACGGAAATTCTATCAGAAGGTGCTAAAGATGACTCAACAGCTTCCGAAGAAATACCCAATACACCAGTTTCGATTAAAGCTAAAACACGTCGTGGTTCACGTGGGAGTAACAAATCTAGTCGTAGTGATCTGCTTGGTGAAGTTATTGTTGAAACATGTGATGAATTGGAATCACCAAAAAAAGTTGAAAAATCGAAGATTAAATCAAAAGAAAATAAATCAATTGAAGAAATTAGCCGGAGAAAACAAAGAAAACGCAGTAAAACATTAGATGAAATGCCAATACTTCCTAAAGAAGATATTCCCATAGACAAAGTATTAGAGGATAACCGTTCATCCTTTAAACATTGTCATTATGAACATAAAAAGTTGAAGAAACGTTCTCAATCGACGGAAGAATTAGCAAAATTTAAGAAAATCATTACAGAAGAAAACAGAAGCAAAACTTTAGAAACCATAAGTGAATCATCAACTAATTTATTCAAGAAAAAGAAAAACGCTTCAAATGAAAACATTTCAAACAGCAAAAGTAAAGCGAATGCCGAGAAACATGATGAATATTTTTCTTCTTCGTCATGTAATGACGATTTGAATACACCAGACATTAAATTAAAGAATTCAAATTCTAGCAAGAAAACAAGCGATGACGAATTCGAAGATACCAGTACATTGAATAAAAATATTAAATTAAAAGAAACCGATGATAACTCCAGCAATTTAAATATATCAATTTCATCAGCTACCGCTGAATCAGCAACGGACACATCTCCAACAAAAGTTAAAAGAGGAAGAAAACAAAAAGTAAACATTAGCTCCTCTAGCACAATCACATCCCTGAGACGTTCCGAACGATCGCCCAATAAACCACTAAGATACACAGTAGATATATCAGAAATTAATAAGAAACCGAAATCGAAAAAGCAAAAATCCTCACCCACAAATAAAGATCTTTTTGGCACAGACTATGACGAAGATGATGATGATTTTGAAAATAATAATGATACTAAGATCGGCAAAAATAAAAACAAAACTAAATCATCACCTTCCATATTTGAAACACCTGTAACTCAAAAAATGAATAAGAGTGCATCGTCATCTTCATCGTCATCGGCAAAAAAGAAACGTAAACGTGATAAAAGCAGCGATTGTGAACAGGAAAAACGTGATATAAGCAAGTGGCTATCGAAAAAGAAAAGTACACCCACCGAGAAGGAAGGAACAAAGATAACATCAAAAGAGCATAAATCCAAATCGTCATCAAAAAAGGATAAAAAGCAAAAGTCTAATGCAAATGCAGCAGATAGTCGTTCAAATTCTCCCTCACCCGTCTTTGAAATGCCCTCGAAGGAAGAACTTGAGTTGATAAGAAAAAAGACGGAATTAACACAAAAAGAAAATGCTAAATTAAAAGCAGAATTGGAAAAATTTAGTACTGGACCACCGAAGGAAGTTGAATTTTTGTAATTATTATTGATGTTTTTATATGATTTCGAAAGGGTTTTTATTCCATTTTTTCTACTTTTCAAATAGATCTCTGCAAAAACTGACCGTGGAGGAAATATTAAACACCTTTTCAACTTATAAATCAGACTTGGATGAAATCTATGAATCGAATTGTAAACGTGATTATATTAAAAGCCATGATGGCATAAATCATTGTTTTATAATAAGACTCTTACAACAAAATGTTCAAATGAAAATGTTGGAGAAATTAACAAATGTTTATAGCAATACAAAAAGTTCAACTGTAAGTATTATTCACCTATTTCAGTGTTTTATCTCTATAATTTATTTTTCGACTTACCAGCAAGCAACCTTATTTGCAAATGCGCTACTTCCCGAATGGGTAATACGTGTGTATATGAAACAATTTAAATTCACCCGTCAAGAGGCAATTGATCAAATCAAAGCACAAGAAGAATTTCAACTTCACAAGGAAGAACAAAGTGATAATTCCTTTATGTTTGATTAGTTGTGTTTATTTTTAAAAAATAGCCAAACTAATCAAACATTTATCATTCTAATTTTATCAGTTACTATAGTAGTTAAAATGTAAAGCCGTGCTTATTGTTGAATTTGATTTTTAACTTTTTTTATAAAATTTTTTTTTGAAAAAATAAATTGTCTTTTTTATGGTAGCTGTAATAGAAGCTTTATTTGGAAACGAATAGATAGTTTGAATCGACTCAGGTGTAACTCTACGTTGATAGTCAGGCTGTACTTAAGACTCTTGGTTGGATTGCTACGAAACACAAGATGGTGGTCAAGCGCAAGGCTGAACTATTGTAACATGATAACATAGGCAATGAGTTTGCTTATGAATTAGTAAGACTTCTCGGTAAGTCTTATATTGATATTAGACCTCAGTAAGTATTTAACGAACAAATCCTGGATAACTATATTCAGATATTGAGTAACCAAATAGACTGCAAAGTCTTAAAGGTAAACCAGTAAGACCTAGACAAAGCTAAGTCGATAGCTTTCCCCAATGCGAGAGGGTAGTTTATAGGTGCCAGTGAGACGTGGAAGTCTCAGACTTCTGTAGTCTCAGACTAATCTCTTCAATATATTTTCCATTATCCTAACTTTAAAGGTAAACTTATAAAGTAAAAATACATGATATTTTTCATAGAAAATATTAATTTTTGTTTATTAAATATCAGATGACAATAATTTAATAATACAACATTCACACAACTTTCCCTTTTAACAAAAAAGTGTTTTTTAAAAGAAAAATTGGCGTGTTATAAAAGTTGTTCCTTTTGAAATAAATTAAATGATGTATATTTAAAACAAAATTTACAAAAAAAATGCTAACTTAGAAATGAATTATATAAAACTAAAATCGTAATTGTATATTTATTATTTATGTAGTAGTTTAAAAATCCACATAAAGTGTGATCTTGTTTATTTGTAATGGATGGAAGAAAGCAAGAAAAAAATGCTTTCTTTGCGAATGTCTTTAAACGAAACACTAAATTCAGTCTAACAAACACACAAAATGATTACTAATTATGTACAATAAATATAAATCTCCCTTAATTTGCTAAACAGAAGATCATAAATATGTTTAAAGTTCATCGTGTTGTGTGTCTTCATCTTCTTCATTGTCATTGGAAGATGAGGTATTATCTTCATTTGAGTCAGCAGTTGTATCTTCATCATCCTCATCTTCATCCAATTCGATTTGTTCATCTAATGGCACTCCTAATGTTTGACGCATCATTTTCTCGATGGTATCTGCAAAATCAGATGTCTCTTGTAGCATAAAACCAGAACGTAAAGTAGCTGTGCGGAACATCATTAAAGCCATTTCCTTGGCGGTCTCGTCAGCTTCATCGGCTTCAACACGTCTCAACAATTCGCGCATCAATGGATGTCTGGGATTGATTTCCAAAGTTTTCTTTTGATTCAAATAGTAGGTACGTTGAGGATCATCGGATTTTTGGTGAGCATTTGACATGGCCAAACGTTCCATGTTGCCGGTCCAGCCGAACATACCAGCTACCAAAGCGCATGGTGAGTTGCTCAAACGTTCAGATACTTGGGCGCGCAAAATCTTGTCCTTCAAAGCAACTTCGTTTAACCATTTGACTAAAGGTTCAAATGTAGCTTTCAATTCTTCGAATTTGTTTTTGCTCTTTTCAGATTCGTTAAGTTTGAAACCTTCCTTGGCTACATTTTGGAATTTCTTGCCATCGAATTCGGGCAATGCAGAAATACAGTATTCATCGACAGCTTCTACAAGATACAAAACTTCATAACCCTTGGCCAACAAACGTTCAACGAAGGGAGATTTTTCAACTTCAGCGCGGTTAGCACCAGCAATGAAGTAAATGTTTTCTTGTTTGGGCTTCATACGTTCAACGTATTCGGCCAAAGAAGTAATGCCTTTGCCATTAGAAGATTGGAAACGCAATAGTTTAGCAAGACGAGAACGGTTGCTGGGATCTTCCATAATACCAAGTTTAATATTGGTAGAGTATTCTTTCCAGAATTTCTCGTAAGCTTCTTTGTCGATCTTCTTGATCATATCCAAAACTTTACGAATCAATTTCTTCTTAATAACCTTAATCAATTTATGTTGTTGCAAAGTTTCACGCGAAACATTCAATGGTAAATCATCGGAATCGACAATACCACGAATAAAGTTCAAGTAGTTGGGCATCATGTCATTGAATTCGTCGGTAATGAAGACACGACGTACGAACAATTTAATGTTATCAGATTTGGTACCATAACGGTTGAAAGATTCAGATGGTTGTACTTTTGGAATGTATAACAAACTCTTGAATGTAACTTCACCTTCTGCAATGAAATGTGTGTGGATCAAAGGATCACTAGAATCTTTAGTCAAACTCTTGTAGAATTCATTATATTCTTCTTCGGTAACATCATTTGGTTTGCGGGTCCAAATGGGTTTGCTGTCATTAATCAACATCCAATCCCAAACGGTTTTCGACACCTTCTTGGTTTTGGGTTTATCATCTTCATTGGTATCTTCTTCAACTTTAGCATCTTCTTCTTCATCAACAGTTTCATCATCAGTAGATTTTTCTGTTACAGGTTTTTCCTCTTCAATGGGTACTTCTTCATCAACAGTCTTGCTGGACCATAACATAATGGGGAAGTTAATAAACTGTGAATATTTACGAATCAATTCACGCAAAGTATCTTCTTCCAAAAAGTCTTGAGCTTCATTTTTCAAATGCAAAGAAATAATGGAACCACGTTTTAAAGTATCACCACGAGGATCTTCTACAATGCTAAAGCTGTTGGCATCCGATTCCCAAATGTATTGCTTATCATTATTGTGCTTAGTGGTAACAACTACACGATCAGCAACCAAAAAGGCAGAATAGAAACCCACACCAAATTGACCAATCATATCGTTCATATCTACACCTTCAGCCTTTGAGGGATCTTGCATTTTAGCCAAAAAATCTGCAGTACCAGATTTGGCAATTGTGCCCAAATTATTTATTAAATCCTGATACGTCATACCAATACCGGTATCCATAATGTGCAAAACCTTATTTTCTTTATCGGCCTTAATGCGTATATTAAGTTCAGGATTAGTTTCTAACTCTTCTTTGTTGGTTAAAGCTAACAGACGAATCTTATCAATTGCATCGGAAGCATTTGAAATCAATTCACGCAAGAAAATTTCCTTATTGCGATACAAAGAATTAATGATGAGCTTCATCATACGATTCACTTCAGTTTGGAAGGCGAACTTTTCGGCCTGTAAAAGAAAGAAAATTAGGAAATAATTAATATAGGAAAAAAATGGAGCAAACCAGCAAATCAGCTATTATTCAAAGTTCTTTCTCAAAAAATCTTAATCAATTAAAAATATTTGGTCGAAATGTGTTCGGTTCGTTTTGTAAAAAAAAAAGGTAAATTATGTTAATGTTTCGCTTGTTATGATAAAAAACGAAGCCTGAATTTTACATCAAGTTTGTAAATCGATTCCGCAACCCTCAAGAAATCTGTAATAACAACCCAAAAGAGTCAGGAAGGTGAGGCTTATTTGTTATCAATAGCGAATCTTATTAGAAGATAATAAACTGAAGTAGAACCGAAATAGAACTCAACTGAAATGGAATTGAACTACAGTTAAACTAGAATTGAATTAAAGCTAAGACAGATCTTGAACCAGAACAGATCTTGAACTAGCACTAAACTATATCTCCAGAAAAGCAGTGGAAAAATATATATTTTTATACGCTACACTACCATGGGTAGTTGCTGTTTTAAAGCTAACTCCTTCAAATACCAAGAACGAATCCTATTGAAATTGGTTATTATCTGTCCAATTTTTTCTCTTAGCCATCATAAAAATGTAAGCCCGAAATAAAAAATAATGCCTATAACTCCCTAAATATGCGTACAAATTAAATTCAGTATGCCAAGCTTTATATTTAAATGTAAACTTTTGTTCCAAATATCATTCCAATCGGTATATTATTTCACCTAACCCCCATAGAGACGTCCTCCTAAATTGAGCATTTTACAGCAAAATTTCCTGAAATATTTTATTGGAATTAGTCATAATAGGATTTATTGTAGAATCCACACAAATTTTGGAATGTTGTTTGAAGTCTAACACTATCTTAAATGAAATTTAGTATAAATATTTTATGTTCAAATTTCCATTTCATTCGTTCCATTATTTCATCTATACTCAATGCAAATACCCTAACGGAGTTGAGATTTAAAGCTTATAACTTATATATAAAGATAAAGATCTCCGTGAATATTTTACATAACAGTGTTCTGACCTTAAAGTCAGGCTTGCCCGATTATAGCACTCTTGTTTTTATTTTTTATGTAATTTGAGGTAAATCTTTGTATCTGATCCTTGCATTAAAGAAATTAAGAAAACGCCCCTTTTTGTTTTTTGTACGTTCTTTTTTAAATTTTCGATTTACATTCATAATTAGTTCACACATACCACTTGTTGGAATATAGTATTACAAAATTTCTTTTACTCATTATTGCAAAAATTAATATAATTTATAAACCAATTATATGTTATATCAGCTAATAGCAGATTCTATAGCTAACAAACATACGAAGTATTTGCATGTATTAAATTTGAAAGTTTATAAGTTAAAGTTAAATTTTGTATAACATCTATTTGTATTAAAATATTTTATAGTATTTTAAGAGAAATATTTATATTTTATACAATTCTCCATGAAATGGTTTCAAAAGTAAATCTAATTTATTATATACATATATACTATCTTAATTCCATTCAGTAATATTGAATGAAAAAAATTAAAGGTCATTTGATATTACTCTTTTTTGATATTGTCAAACATGAAGAAATTTAAAACCCACCCTTCTCCTTCCTCTCTATTGTTGTTTACGGTTAATATAACAGAGTACAAAACTGAAAGTAATCTACAAGTTGACCTAATTTCTAACTCAACAATAACTTCAATCAAACTGTTATTAATTACATTCACCAATTACAATAATATTCAAACCGCATATACAAATGTTTGTAAAAAAAAGTAACAAAACAAAAAAAAACTAACATACCTTTTCTCGTATTTCCTTCATTTGAGCCACATTAAGACCATCTAATTTAATGGCTTCTTCCTCACGTTGGATGGCATCGGAATCTGAAAACAAAGATATATAATAAAAATAATAATAATAAATAGTACATTGATTGATAGGAAATAATGAAATCTTATCTCAACAAATCTATAACATACGTCCCTACATTATACATACTTGTAGCACTGACGTGTTAAATAAAAAGTTACACAAGTTTTCTAAAGCAGCACATTTATATGTATGCATAGATACTACTGTTGTTGTTTGGTGGTGAAGTACAAAGAAATTTTACTTACCCGTTCTAGAACCTTCTTTAAATGAACCCAAATCTAATTCAACTTTTTCGGTGGCAGTTTCATCTTTTTCATCTTCAGCTCTAATTTGGGTAAAACCTGAAATTTTTTTAAAAATAGTTTTATTTTATGGAAAATAATATTATATGAAAGCCAGCCGGCTTTTGAAGGGGGCGTAAATCATGAAAGCAAAAAAACATTTCATTAACCAAAAAAAAACTTACCCGCTAGTAATAACAACCCCACTAACAACAAATACTTCATATTGTTTATGTTTAAAATATTTGTCTAAAACTACTTATAAACGAAATTACACAAATTTATTTTTTTCTGGCCACGTCTGCTTAAATGCAGTTTTTTAGCTTTTCCGTGAACAAGATAAATTTGCACTTCTTTCTTTTAAATCCCGTTTATTCTGTTTCGCGTTCAATTAATTAATGAAAAGAGAGTGCAACAAAAACGTCTATTTATTATTTTGCAAAGAGAACAAAAAACAAGTGCTGCCATATTCTGCATTCAGCAATGCTACCAAGTTTTCATATAATTTAACAATTTTCACATTAATTAAAACCACTTTTAAAATGAATTTCTTATAATTTTGAAACAATAAACGTTTTAAGAAACTTAAAACGAAATCAGTTTATGTTATTTTCTTACCCAACAATTGTTTGACAGTCAAAAATTTAATATACAAAATTTGTTTCCAGTTTTTTCTACTATTTTATACAACCGTGCTGGCTTTTCACACGCAAACGTTTCTGATTGGTCCAAATCATTAGTAATGTCAAATTTGCGATTTTAAGATTAGTTGAGATGCGAAATAGAACTAAACCGAAATATTATGCAAAAAATAACACAATTGATAGCAATTAACCGCCATATTAATACAACAATTTTAAATTTACTGAAGTTGTAGTATGAAAAATCAGTTTTTTCACGGTTTATGAAGGAAAATTTTAACTGTCAATAACTTAAATTTATACAAAATAAATATGAAATGTATGTATTGCGAATGGATTTTAAATAGAAAATGGAATTGAAAAGGATTTATGTCATATTTCGTTTACGTTTTAATTTCATTTAGACACAAAAAATTGTATTTAGCCATTAACCATTGATATTTATATTTAGCACTTTTTAGCCATCTATTTCTTACATTTACTAATTTTTACTAACATTCAACATTTAAAAGTCAGTTGCAAAATATTGTTTCATTTTTCAAAGCCAATTTCAACAGAAGTCCAACTAGTTAAGTTACAAGAAGTCACATTGCTTTTAACGTTTTGAAAAGTGCTTTGTGATACAGTACGTTTTCATATAGTTTCGGAATTGATATTGTAGATTATGTTAAATAAACAACTTAATGAAATAGCAATTGAAACATGGCTTCATATATTTAATAATATAAGTAGTTACAATGTACATATGATTTTTTATTTTTTATTTTTTTTGCAGATTGTTAGATAATATAGAAGTTCCTATTTTTTTATAAAAATACATAGAAGTGTTCAAAATAATGCCAACTTTCAATTTATTTTATATAGACAATAATGTGTCATCGAAAATTAGAAACTACTTAAAAGGTATTTTATAAAATAGATCAATACAAATAACATAATTGCTTTTTGTGATGTTCGAATACAAAGTTACCGGAGGAAATAATAATAATTTAATTTTCCTCTTCATTCGTAATTGTTAATACAACAAAATATTAGGAACTTATCAAAAGGGGTTATTACGTATTTTAAAACTTTCAAGATTTTCGTTAAGGTGTTCCAAATAACTTTTACTATAAACAAATTTCATTTATCATTGGTTGAAAAAAATTATATATTAGAAATGGATAAATATTCATTTCATTTATTCATTTCGAATTTTAATTTGTTTGTTGTTAAATTATTTAATTATTTTTTGATAATATCATATACATAGAAGTGATACTTATTAATTAAAATTTACAGCACCTGATTATAATATAAAAATAGCCATACATTATCTTAACACACTTATTTCTTTAAATTAAATAGATTCTGTCTATTCTACATAAAAATATAATTTTAGGAAAAACGAATTTCAAAAATATATTCTTCCTCTTTCATAGTTCTTTATTTATTGCGGTCTGTTATTGTGCAACTTTTTATTTAATATATTGTTCGGTTTATATATTTTATTAAGTTTTGCATCTCTGGTGAAAATTGTAATAGAATAAATATTTGTACCACAAAATACAACACTGCAACTTGATTAATTTTCACTCGTTGGTTTTTTTGTACAAAACGCACTTGTTGCTATTTTTGCCCGCATTTTTTTAATATTTTTAAATGAAGTTTTTGATTTATTTAAGAAAATTGAGTAAAATAAAACAAAAGAAATAATTTACAAAAATTGTTGACGATGGATGGAACACCGAAATTGCAACGAAAGGCTTCTTTGTCGTTATCAACGCGTCTAAATCATAAAAGACACAGTGGTAAGTGATTTTTTAAGTTGAATGTTGTTTTTGTTTTTCAACAGAAAGGGATGATTTTATAACAAAATTTTAATAAATATTTTTCTTTAAGCATCACCGCAAAATCGCTTAAAAACTTCAACATCGACTGGAGCCATTAATGCTCGTGACTTAAATAGCAAATGTGTTACTCCACAGCGTTCACCATCCGTAATATCAATCTGTTCTGATGGTGGCATTGAGTGTACACCACCACATAAAAAGATCGCCATGAATTTGGATGACAGCTTGGATTATTCACCAAAAATATTTGATAGCAGTTTTTCGCCAACATGTTTGCTTTCACAAACATTGGCTATTGATAGTCCCGAGGTTGGCTGGAAATGGAGTCGCCATGGAACTAATTGTGATGGTGGCTCACTGCGTTATGGTTTTGAAGACAATTCAACTCGTACTCCAGATTCAGCCTATGCAGCAGATAGTAGTTTTGCTTCAGCTGGTTCCAGTAGTACGGAAGTTATGTCCAATAGACAACGTATTGCCTACGATGGACGTAGAGATGACCAACGCAAAATATTGGAACAAGAAATGCGAAGAGTTGAAAAAACTCGGGCAGAAGAAAAACTTAAGCAGCGTTGTGCTAAATTACAGGAGCAATTAAAAAGCGCAGGAACGCAAAATTCCAAAACAAAATGTCAAAACAATAAACAACAGAAAAAATCGGTATTTAGCAGTATTACTTCTTTGAATGATGTAGAAATGACAAGCCCAACAAATGCCTCAAACAAAACTTCGATCATCAAAGCAGAATCGTTGAACGATATTAAAATGCCTCCAGCAACAATTACAAATTCATCAAAATTACGTACACCCGAAAAATCAAAGAAACCTGAACTATTAAATGATTTTTTTAATGACTCAGACTTGGATTGTTTTTTACTAGAAGCTACACAAGAAATTGAGTCGAAAATGGAGACAAAAACCCAGCCAGTATTTATAAATTTTGCCACAACCACACCAAAATCCTCTACCTCATCTGAATGTAATTCTATACCACATGCAAACTCTGCTCCAGCCGCAACTACAACACCACCTCCAGCAGTTAATAAACCTTCCGCATCTGGCACATCCCGGCCAAACAGTGAAAATAAGGAGAAACGTTCATCATTCTATATGAAATTTTTAGAAGATGATTGTCCTGACGACTGGTTTGTATCCCTAGATGAGGTCATTTTACAAGCTACACAAACCAAGAAACCTCGTACCTCCTTGTTGCGTTACAAATCTATGCCAGCTGACTCGGCAATGAATTCCAGTATACAATTAAATAAAACCGATAAAAATGCTAATTGTATAATTAGTGCTTCTACAAATTCTAAACGTTTGGATGATGCTGGAGCATCATCTTCATGTCTATCTAAAATGAAAAGACATTCCAGCACTCATACTTTAAGTCCTGCAGCCGGTACAAGTAGTAAGTAACAGTTAAAAACAATTTCTGGGTATTTGAATGAGATGTTTTGTTCTCCCCTATCAAATGAATTGAACAATAGAACTGAACTAGAACTAAACGCGAACTGAACTAGAACTGAATTAGAACTGAACTAG
>JACGTJ010000526.1:3300-13711 GCA_014858695.1 Chrysomya rufifacies | reverse complement strand
TAGTTCTGTTCTAGTTCTGTTCTAGTTCAGTACTATTTTAATTCTAGTTCAATTCTATTTAAAATTGTCAAGAATTGTCCAGAAAGTACATTTTATTGTTACTGTTGGTATGAAATTTGCCATCCCTGTCACTTCATTCAAAAACAAAACACGCACACAATCATGAACTTAATAATAATGATAACAAAAAGCTACATATCAATGCAACGGAAAAAAGCTAATATAACACAATAAAAAATACACACCTGCCGATAAACCACTACCCACAATACCTGCCAAAGATGATGGTGTCAAAGTATTTGATGATGAGGATGAGGCATGTTCAGCTGCAGATGCTGCAGCTGCTTGGGCTGCATCTCCGGTAGTTAGAGATAATTCAATGTAGCCAGCTACAATTGATAACAATGTCAAATCGGGCTCCACATTTTGTGTATGGTACAGTTCCAATGAACGTTTAAAAAAATTCACAACATCATTGATTGATTTTAATGGAAACAAACTGGGATCCAAGGGTGAATTCAATGATATCAATGGACTATTACTAGCACTACGTGTAACTGTAGCCATGATAAAGTATAATAACGGTTTTGGTAATAATATTGAATATAATGAATGATAAAGATAAAGCCCGGACTCCTGCTGTTGACAACTTTGATTTAAGGCGATACGATGATGATAAACAAAAATGTATACTAACGTCTTTTACAACTCCTTTTAGCCTCAATTGATGTAATGCAACTGTTCTTTTATTTCAACTTATTTGTTTTTTATTAAGAGGTTCTTTCAATTATTTTCTTTTTGGTTTTATATTAATCTTTTTCTGTACTTCTGTGTACAGGGTTGTCGGCCAGGTTGGCTGTTTGTTGGTTATTTGGCTACCAGTTGACGACGCCACAAGTTGACAAACCACTTTTGTTTCGCCTGTTTTGTACCTTGTTCGCCAAAAATGCAATGCAACATTAGAGAACGCATCTGTTTCGTTTACTTTGTACTTTTTTATTTATTTTTTAACTCCTTTTTAGTGGTATTGTTATTAAAATGGACACATTCACATATATCAATTAAAAGCATACATACACACTTTCTTATCAATTTTCAAGAACTTTGGGCTTTTATTTTCACACACTTTTGTATGGTACATATGTAACTTAAATAGTTATTTTATAATTTTTCACTTAAAAAAATATGTGCTTTTTAGCATGTTGATTCTGTAATTTATTATCTATGATTCACGCATAAAATGACAAATTCCTTTACGAAATCACAACGATGACTTCGACCCTTTGCTCTTGCAACACCCCCTAATCGAGGAAAAATTACTTCGCACACTTTTTTGATTTCGTATTCCACACTTTCTCTTCTTGTTAACACCAACAACAATGCAAATAAAAAAACAACAACAAACTAATTACATGTCATTAAAAAAAATAATGTTTTTAGCCACACATTCAACACAAAATATGATGAAATTTATTTTGTTATAATTTCATCGTATATTTATAACATTCTATATTATTTTATTAAAGTTTGATGTAGTTTTTAACAATCTTAGGTTTTTATTTGTTTTTAAAATAGTTTTTATTGAAAACTTTAGAATTTTTGGAAAATTACGTCTTTGTTTTTCTTTACTGCGGCGTGTTTACAAACAAGAGTACCATGTCGAATAGTTAGAGCAATGACGGCGTATTTGTGCAATTCAATGACAACATGTACATAACTGCCGGTCTTAGTCAGGTTTCAGAAAACTGTATAATATTGTATAGCATAGATTACACATAGATATGACTCAAGCAATTCACGGCGAAATGACCAGAAAAAATTACAATCATTAAAGATGAGATAGCAAACTTTCTTTACTTTTCACATATAGAGGTAATTTTGTTTTGTTTACATTTTTTGTTTCCTTTAACATTTGTAAAGAAATTCAAATTAAATTTGTTTGAAATTCATTCACTTTTACAAAAAAATATGTTAAACGTCATGATCATAATAATGTTATTACTCGTATTTTGTCATCAGGTGTAGCCTGATGCATTTATGACAGATAACTTGTTAAATTGTAAACTAATATTTGCTTTTGTTTCTTTCACCTTCGACTTTGTATGAAAAAGTCAAGTTATTTTACTAATTATGTCGATTTAAGAATTACCTGTCAAAATGTAATATTATAAATTATACACAAAAATAGTCCGAAATATCACAGTTTTGTTTATTATACTATGTAGCCTATAATTGTTACAAAAAATCGAAGAAATTATTGAAATGTACGCCATATTCAAAACTTTCTAAATTGAACTGAAAATTGTAGTTAGGTGTTAAAGCATATTTTTTAACGCTAGTGTAGACGTTCTTTTTTATTCGATGTAGGTTGTTTCTGACATTCTTTCTTGTGTGCTCTTGCTGTTTCTCTTTTTAATATAAGTGCTGCCACAGTAAAATAACATATAACACACAATATATTTTGCAAAAAAAAAAAATAATTATTATGTTATCAATTTACTGTATATAATTCGTTATTACAAATCCCATAAAATAATAAACATGTACAATAATAAGCTTATTAAGAGAAAAAAGTTTAAAATACTTTATAAATAAAACTCAGTAATTGTGTGTTGAAATAACTAAGATGACAACACTGATAGTTATACTAAACATTCTATAACACGAAGTCGCAGTTAATTGTTCCAAAATTATTTTAAATATAAAAATAGTTAAACAATATATTTTAAAACAATTTGTAAATATATATTTTTTTACAATTAATAATAAACAAAAATTGTAAATAAACGAGTGTAAATAAAAAAAAAAAGTGAAGTTTACGAATACTAAAAATAATTAAAATTCTAATTGGAATTAAGAAAAAATAAACGAAAACGAAAATTGTTTAAAATAACATATGAATATTTATATTACTGCGAAATTATGAAGTAAAACAAAAGATATATAAATATGTAATTAAAATAAAAGTTTTATATTAAAATGATTATTACGTGAGACGTTGCTCGGGTTGCGGTAGCCATTATTTTTTTCGTTTCTTTTTTTATTTTGTCTTTATGCCCGATTAGTTTTGTTTATGAGTGTATGTAAACGAAAATAAATAGAAGAATATAAGACGGTGAACAAAAATAAATAAAATAACAACTACAAACAAGCTCATAATATACAACAACATTAATTGATTGTGTGTGGAGTAAGGAGTGGTACCAGTGCCTGCATTCTAATTGGTATTTAAGAATGAATAAAGTGGAATAGAAAAAGAAAAAATTAAGAATAAATAAAAAAAAGTGTAAAAAATTATTTAGCAACTAAATATTGCAGGTAAGTTCAAAATGTTATAATATTGCAATTTGCAAATATTGTAAATTCGTTAATCATGTTTTTGGAATTAAACATATGTTGTTTTAAAGAAATGCGCCTAAATACATTAAAAAGTATCTTTTTGGTCATGCGTTCTTTGGATTTGCATCTGTGTTGATATTTAAGATTTCCCCCATATATGGAAAAAGGGAATTATAACCAAATAGTTAAGATTAATTCAAATATAGTTAAAAAAAACTTTAACTTTTTTTTAAACAAATCATTCTTTTTTTCAAATTCGTTTATATATATATTTGGTTTTGTTTATTTTTTGCAAGTTTCCTATTGCTTTTATTTTTTATATTTGTAAACAAAACATATTTAAACTTGCCCATTTTCTTTCAATATTCCCTCAAAACTGCCCAAAAATTACAATTTAATAAATAAATCAAATAGAAATGTCAAATAAGCGCAACATACGTACTAACACAACAACAAACCAAAAATTCTTATTCGTTTTTGTTTTTTTTTTTTTTTTGTGCGCCTTTCCCAATAAGAAACAAAAAATTCTAAAAAATACATATACATGTATACATTAAGTGTTATCAATTATGTTATTTATACAGCGATTTTTAAACAGAAAATATTGTTTCTTAGTTAATAGGAGTTGGTGTAGAGGAATTTTCGAATTACTTATAATTTCAATTAAAGCCTAATTTAATAATATATTTTTGTCTTATTAGAGATAATAAAATTTGAATATAAATTCTCTTTATAGATTAATTGTATTCTCCAATAGTGTAATATTAGCATATGTTTTATAGAATTAAGTTGAATATTAAGTTTCTGTAGTTTTCTAATCCTATCACAAAACCGACTATATAAAGAACATTTAAATTTATTCGATAACAATTTAAAAAAATCCGAATTTAAGTTTATAAAATGTTTGATTTAAATTTTCAAAAACTCAAAATAAATTAAAAGTTTCAAGAAGATCATCAGAATTAGATTTTTGAAGAATGGATATGAAAAGATTTTTTTCTTTTCCCGATGTTTCTCCGTTCTCGGAAATAGTGGTTGGTTATTATTTTTTCGGCATCCCGGTAATTTCAAAGGAAACAAAAACTTGATTTTCATATAAAATAATTGTCAAAAATTTTGAAATCATTAAATAGCCAAAATAAGACATTACCAATAAAATATAAGAAAAATCTGAAAATAATTTAATAATTAAAAAAAAAAAAAATAAAAATTTCAAGGTTTTTACTTATTTATATAGATTAGTGTAGATATAAAATATCGCTATCAAAACGATGTGACATAAAAATATAATATTAACATAAAAATAAATAAAATAAATTTAAACAGGTCCTTATTAAAGTAAAATTATATAATTTGCAAGAGGATAGCGTATCGAAAAATCTATGATTCTTGAAATCAGTCATAAAAAATTCATCTGATAGTTGGATTTATTGTGATTTTATATTTTGTAAGTAGACTAATTTAACAGGCAAACGACAGCGCTTCGAAAAAATTGGTATATTTTTATATTTCCTTCCACACTTCTGCTTTGATTAAGATTTTAAGATTTTTTGCTAAAGCAGATTGTTTTAATGAAAAGTTTTTGCAATTCTTGTTTTTTACATTCCTGGCATTTTCGAGCTTTCAGTAAAGTATAGAATAAATTTTAACCTGAAATAGTTGTCCTGTATTATAAAACAATATATACTTGGAATACTGTTCTGGAATACGTCTCAAAAAGATACGAAATCTTAACTTTACATCTTCTAATTGTGACGAATTAGAAGATGTAAAGATGAGGGAAACATTTTAAATCCCACAAATATTAGATGAATCTTCGATATCCTGGTTAATAACAATTGGAGTGTCCATTAAATTGTATTGCGAATAGCTGATCATTTCATTTACATTTTGATAACATTAGGCAAATTTCTATAAATAACTTCCAACCTGGCCACTCGTTTCGAAGTGGCCAGGATGATTGCTCTATTGAACTGCTTAAGCTTTTTACTACTTTGGATCTATGATCAATTATTTCGTTGGCAAATATATAAGTGACATCCGCTGTATAGTTAAAGTTAGAATGAGCCGCTGTCATGTATCTTGGCTGTAGTAGGTAGGCATAGTTTGCTGAAACTTTCTGCAATTTTGATCCAGAGTAGCAAAAGAGATGGATCAAAAGGCTAAATAATGAAGAACATGGTAATGCTTCCGTTATAATTGCGGATAACTGCAACTTATTTTAAGTAACGATTACTTCTAATCTATATAGCCTTATATTGTTATACGAAATGACAAGATATTCACTTAGACGCAAGGATGACTCTTAAAAAAACTTAGGTAACATTACTTCGTATTCTATTTCTAAACACTGAGAAAACCTTAATGGTAAAGAGATGGACAAAACATGTAGTGCTTCAATGTAGTACTCCAAATGCAAAATTGGTATGGATGGTCCATTTAATGGAAGTTATTACACAAGAAATACCGTAATAAACAAAGAAACTTCACAGTTAGTCCAATTTTACTGGTCGTCTTTAAAAATATTCTAACGCTTTAACGTTATGTACAATTAAGCGTTTTTTTTAAATCCCCACCAAAAAAATCACAAATTAGACATTCTTGACTCATTTATTATATTTTGTTTCCCCTCTTTCCTTTTTCCAATAAGTGTACATATTATATAGTGAATACCAACAACGAGAATAATAAGCAAATATATACACTACCATCATAAAACAAAATTCATTGTGTGAGTCTTCGTGTTGTTCGTCTCTGTGTATTCGGCTACGTCTCGTCATCAACATTGTTCAGATTCGGTGCCTTGTAAAAAAGTTCTCATTGACTTTAGCAGTTCAATATAGTCTACGCACCTTAAATCGCGCCTCACCTCCGCTTACGTACCGTGTGTAGTATTGTGTGTGTGTGTTTTGAATTATATTCTTTTTTTCCTACAAAATTTTTAACAAGAAAAAATTTAAAAAAGAATATTTTGATTTTTCCCCCAAACTTTGAACTATTACTGTGCTTAAAAAACATTCTTCGTTTTACTTTTTTTGCAGACATTTACTAATTACTGGTATTTAAAATATTTTTTTTTCTTTTTGTGTATTTTGAAACTTATAATGATTTTTTATTAAATTATATATATAATATGTATACTATATGAAATTAAAAAAATGCTTAATAGAGATATATTCAAATGACGTACTTCAAGTATTTAAATTCTACTGTATAATCATTGGCAAAGATAAATTTAAAAAAAAAAAAAATAAAAAATATGTATACAAATTAATAAAATACATATGGAATAATTAAAATTTTAACAGCTGTTAAATTTAATTTAAATAACATTTATTTTAATTAAAATCATTTTCTGTTTCTATATTGAAAATACATTTTTTTTTAGTTGGGAAAAAAATTCTATATTCAATTTAATCAGTGCATTAAATATTTGTATTTGTCGTATATAATACAATAGCAAGTATGTATATAATAAAATATATTTAAGAGAGCAAAGTGTAAATTAGAAAAAAAAACATAAAAAACGAACGAAAAAATTCAATTGGAATAAAATTTAGACTAATAGAGGAGAATATATATACGAAAAGCTAAAAAAAGTGTTGCCAGATATAAATTATCTTATTATTATAAAATACCCAAATTTATTCTTATTTTTTAAATTAATGTGTAATTGTTTTTTTATTATTTAAATAAAATGCCTAGCAATATATAAACGAATTTGAATTAAATAATTTATAAGAAAAATCTTAGGAATACATTTAGTTATTTTTATTATTTATATTTAATACACCGTTTCGCACTTACAAGATCTTGTTACAAGAACCTATTTGGAAATACAACACTTCAGAATTTTTACGTATTACTACTATTGCAAATAGACAAATGGTTGTTATTTCTCGAAATTTTCACTAAAAAATAACTATTTATGTGTTTTTTCAACATCAACCAAATGAGAATTACTCAAAATTTTCGTTAAAAAAATAACTATGTGTTTCTTACCATTAACAAAATAAGAATTACATCGACACTGTAGTATCTACAAATATTTTTTAATTCCCATTTGGTTGATGTTGTTTTTACATAAGAAGTGACGCTTTTCTCATATTTTTCGTTAAAACAGATAACTATTTATGTGTTTATCAACATCAACCAAATGAGAATTACATCGACACTGCAGTATCAATAAATATTTTGTAATTCTCATTTGGTTGATGTTGATAAACACTTAAGAAGTGACGGTTTATTCTCAATTTTTTCGTTAAAGAAGATAACTATTTATAAACATCAACCGAATGAGAATTACACCGACACTGCAGCATTAACAAATATTTTGTAATTCCCATTCGGTTGATGTTGATATACACATAAGAAGTTACAGGTCTTTCTCTAATTTATCCACATCAACAAAAATATTTTGTAATTCCCATTTGGTTTTTAACTATTTATGTGTTTTTCAACATCAACCAAATGGGAATTACATCGTCACTGCAGTATCAACAAATATTTTGTAATTCTCATTTTGTTGATGTTGATAAACACATGAGAAGTGTAAGTTCTTTCTCTAATTTTTCGTTAAAAAAAGTAACTATAAGTTTTTCAACATCAACCAAATGAGAATTACATCGACACTGCAGTATAAACAAATATTTTGTAATTCCCATTTGGTTGATAAACACATAAGAAGTGACGATTTTTTTTCGCATATTTTTCGTTAAAACAGATATCTAATTATGTGTTTATCAACATTAACTGAATGAGAATTACATTGATATTGCAGTATCAACAAATATTTTGTAATTTCCATTTGGTTGATGTTGATAAACACTTAAGAAGTGACGGTTTATTCTCAAATTTTTCATTAAAGAAGATAACTACTTATGTGTTTATAAACATCAACTGAATGAGAATTACATTGATGTTGCAGTATCAACAAATATTTTGTAATTCCCATTAAGTTGATGTTGATATAAACATAAGAAGGTACAGTTCTTTCTCTAATTTATCCACATCAACAAAAATATTTTGTAATTCACATTGGGTTTTTAACTACTTATGTGTTTTTCAACATCAACCAAATGAGAATTACATCGACACTGCAGTATCAACAAATATTATGTAATTTCCATTTAGTTGATGTTGATAAACACATAAGAAGTGACGGTTTTTTTTTAATTTTTCGTTAAGAAAAAGGTAACTATTTATGTGTTTATAAACATCAACTGAATGAGAATTACATTGAAGTTGCAGTATCAACAAATATTTTGTAATTCCCATTCAGTTGATGTTGATATAAACATAAGAAGTTACAGTTCTTTCTCTAATTTATCCTCATCAACAAAAATATTTTGTAATTCACATTTGGTTTTTAACTACTTATGTGTTTTTCAACATCAACCAAATGAGAATTACATCGACACTGCAGTATCAACAAATTTTTTGTAATTCCCATTTGGTTGATGTTGATAAACACATGAGAAGTGTTTGTTCTTTCTCAAATTTTTCGTTAAAAAAATAACTATTTAAGTGTTCATCAACATTAACTGAATGAGAATTACATCGACATTGCAGTATCAACAAATATTTTGTAATTCTCATTTGGTTGATGTTGATAAACACATGAGAAGTGATGGTTCTTTCAATCAAATAACTATAATTTTGTGTTAAAATTATCTGCTGGCAGTGATTTTAGTTAAAAGACCGAATGTCGAAGTTTTTCCCTCCTCCATTTATATCAAAGTTATTGTTAGCCGATCGAGTGCCTACCAATTTATCTCAAGAGAATTCTGATCAAGAACCTAAGAATTTATTAATGACTGAAATCGAAATGTTTTCCGTTTTAAGCCCATTTTATTTGCATTTCGCTGTTAGAACATTTTGGTTTATAAGATCCAAGGTTTTCTAACTGATTTTAAACATATTCATATATAACGAATTCTACAAGAAAACATCTATCCGCTATGTAGGGCGGGATATGAATCCGAAACTCATAGACTCTTACTTAATTATTCTGCATGCATTTTAAAAATGTAATAATGAGAAAATATTAAGTCATAAAGCAATTCCTTTAGTAGATTTTACGTTTTCACAAACGGATAGAATGAGAAGCAAGTGTTTGCTGGCGTCTATATATCATACACTAAAACAGCATTGAAATGTTTTCGATATCATTAATTATACGGAAAGAATACCATGTTCATAACCGATTGAAAGACTGCAATAAAATCCCACATTTATGTTTTCACCGCATCTGTACAAAATGCACTTTAATGAATTTTATTGCCCTAAACAACAACAGGAGGCAAGACCTCCCACCTGACCCATTCATCGGCGCCATGTTGTGTGACTGTATGTAATCATCAACATCCATTCCATTCCACTCTAGATATGGAGTCCCAGTTTGGAAAGTTAAGCTTAGTAATAAGTATTCTGAAACAAATGCGATCCAATTATTCCCTCACAAGATAGCATCATGTCCAATATGGTGATGTCTTTCAGACGTAGGACCGACTTGCCAGCGATATTCTTGATGATAATATCAAGAGGAGACATATTCAGAATAATTTCTTGATTTATTGTTGAGATTTAATCACACCATACGTCAAGTGGCAAGATAAAATCTTTACAAAAATCGTGTAAATTAGCTGTAATTTTTTTAAGTCCGATATAGATGCTATTTTATATTAAATAATCAATAAATTGTGTTTCTAATCAGTGGGTTTAAATTTTGTTGAGATAGAATTTACCTTAAATTAGTATAAAAACTAAATTCAATTTTTCTGGCAACACTGAACTATACACACAAAATAAATAAATAATAAAAATACACTCATACCTACACATAGAGAATAAAAACAGAAAAACTAAAGCAAAATCAAAAACAGCAGCAGTCAAGCAAAGCTAAAGAAAAAAACAAAACAAACAAGTAAAAATAAAACTTATGAACGTCATCGTGTCATTCTAAAAAAGCAAAAACAATAAATGTAAATACAATAACAACAACAAATACATTATACTAGTCATGTCAGTGTTTTATTTTATTATTTGTTTTTATTTTATTTTCTTCTCATTC
>JACGTJ010000525.1:0-31196 GCA_014858695.1 Chrysomya rufifacies | reverse complement strand
GTTCAGTTCTAGTTCAGTTCTAGTTTAGTTCTCGTACGTTTCTTGTGCAGTTCTAGTTCAGTTTTAGTTCCGTTGTAGTGCAATTTAAATCCGTTTAAAAACAATTCAATTTAACTCTTACTTTAGTTCTAATTCGGTTCTAGTTGAATTATAATTTTGTTGTGGTTCAATTATAGCTCAATTCCAGAATAATTTTAAGAATTTTATTTTTTTGCGAATGTTTTATAGTGATATGTTCCTTAATAAACAAAAGTGAGAATAATTATGGAACTTCACCGAAAATCAGGTCAATTGAAAATTGAAAGTTTAAATAGAACATATGCATGGTTTCGCATGTACAATTTTGAATTTTATTCTCCAATTGGAATTTTATCCAACTAGAGAATATAAATCATAACAAAGTATTTAAACAGACTATTCATCAATGTTAACTTTAATGTTAAAGTTAACCCTTTTAAGAAGTAGTAAAATCCTTCGTGTGGTCAAAAAAGAAAACTAAGTTAATTACGAAATCAGTATGAATCATAATACATTTCAAGGTAATTTGCTACTTAACTTAAATATCACAAACACAACAAGCATACGGGTGGTTCTTATTGATCCAATAAAGTAGATCTTTATTTAAATAACTTAAGAAACCCGCATGTTTTATAAACTATTAGTCAAAATCTATTAAAAATCTAATAAAACTAATTAAGATAATAAAGTTTTACTTACATTTTTCAACCATTCTTGTTTTTTCAAATTCAATTCCTTCATTTCTCTGATACGTTGTTCTCTTATTGCTTTCAAATCATCCTTGTCCAAATTATCGAAACGTTCCAATTGTTCATCTAATTGTTTTTCAATAACTTGTGTTAAACCAGCCAATTGATTTTCCAAAATGTTGGCCATTATTAAATTTTATTATGATTGCTATGAACACTTGTAATTAATTTTTTTTCTGATAATTTCTTGTTAAGATTTTTTAAAACTATTTTGTTGAATCAGAAATTGACAAACAAAAATGCGTAGGTTGTTCAACAAAATGACTGTTAGACAAATGAACGAACGGTAAACAAAGTTTAACCATGAGATAGACAGACAACTGTTATAAGAAACATGCAGCAATAACAGGCATTACGCCCCAACAGACCAGACAACACAAACCGTAGAAGTAGTCAGTCATAATATTCATAGAAAGATAACCCGGTTTTATAAATTACAACAACAGTGTCAGCAGCAGACATTGATGTACATATATGTTTACCACCCGGTAAATTAAAGGCATGTAAATAGTTGTATTGTTGTTGTTATTATTATTGTTGTTGTAAAACACAAAAAAGTCGTAAGACGTCATTTATGAAGAAGGCGAGGCAAAGATTTTTTCCAAATGCAGGTGCCAATGTTTTTGCAAGAATTTTTATGAAATAACAAGACAAATTAATATATTTTATAAGTTTTTGTTATAAAACCTTAGAAATTATTAACAGAACTATATAATTACCTTAATAACTATATTTTCTTTTTATATTTTATAATAAAAATGTATTTTTTCTTTAAGAACTTGTCCCACACGAATACTAGAAAATGTTAGATTAAAACAACTCTGTCTTCCAACATTAAGAGTTTTTTGTTGTCATTTTTTGACATTTTATGATTCATGCCTTATAGTTTAAAAAGCTTTGCACACAAAAATACAACTCGGCTAGTAATGTAAAAACGCCTTAACACATTTTTTATTATGTGACGAAGTTATTATTCCAGCCAGAATTGCCAGCATTGTATTTTTCTACAATCCACATTAGGTAGTTTTTTTTGGAAGATTATTTTCAAAAGATTTTTAAGATCTGTTAGAAAATCATTACACTTAAAATAAAAGTTTTAAAATCTAAACCGCATGATATCAACCAAAGTTAAGCTGGCTGCAATCGTAGTTTTAAGTTAACCTATTTCCTTTTATGATTTGAATAAATAGGTTCATATAAGTGGTGAATTTTCTTTGGGTAAAAACAAATTTTAAATAAAAGCCTTTACGAATCATAAACAATTAGTAAGATAAAAAATTTTCTAAGATCTACTAACTTCATCTTCACCACATTTAGAAAATATATTATAATGCAAAATCGTGTCAAAAGAGTGCAGAAAGTATCATAGACAAAGTTAATAGGACAAAGTGCCAAAAATGGTACAATTATGCCACATTTGGCACAACTTTGTCACATTGCATTCTACTATACGGTGCTGCCACTTAAAATATTCGTGGGGTATTCTTGGTGGAATGATTTTTTTCATTGGCAACATTATTCCAGCTGTGAATGTTTGCTAGTAAAAAGAAGCATTCGTCTTAATTCGTTACTTTTTTGTTGTGCTCTGTTCGTTTCGTGTGTGTTTGCTATTGTGTTGTGTATCCAATAAATTTAATTAATTTGAATTAAAATAATTATTTCGACGCTTTACTGTGAATAAAAATATAAAATAATTATAAATATTTAATTAAAATTTAAGAAAAGGTTGGTGTTATTTATAATTAAATTTTACGATTTCTAATTAATTAAAAAATGTCTGAAACTTATGAGGAAAGTTTTTCATTTATGTTGGCGGCGTTTAGCGTCGGTTTTTATTTCTGAATGCATTTGTTATTGGGGTAGGAGTTGTTATACAGACATTTTTCAATGTATTGATAAAGCTTAAAATTAATGCAATTAATATGCATTTTATAGTGTTTTTAATTAAAATAATAAATGTTACGTAAAATTTTACTTTTATATTGCTAATTTTCCGTTTATGATTGACGGCCGCTCATACAAATACAAAAGCCAACGACCGCCATTTTTGAAAAATAAAATCACACACACGTTCATACATACGTACATGTATAAACAATGTTATTCCTTCGTTTTATCGCTTAGCAAGGGTACAGTATTTGGTAGATTTAATGATTACAATATGGTGAATAGTTTGTTTATATTTTGGAATTTTTCCATTAAAATCGAAAGTGTTACAATTTGTAAACAAATACGATTTAATTTTTTCCATTATAATGCATAATAAAATTCTTTTGTCATTATCTAGAATATCTTAAACATTTTCGAAAAGTGATGAAATTTTATAGCTCAATTTTATTCTATATAAAAAATTTGAATCGCTGAATTCTTTTGATAGCTGTTATATATGTACGTATTTTGAGATAAGTGTTAAAATTGAGCTTTATATTTTAAATAAATTGAGCTATTTACAATAAAAAAAAAGTTTAGTCCTATGAACAAATTGAATAATTTTTGTCATGACATGGGCCACAAAATATCAGCTGTGCAATTTTTTAAATATTGAGCTCCAAAACAATTTTCATCCAATTTCTCCTCAGAATTGTGTGCGTTCATTTACTGTACAAATTTTTATATGAAATGGATACTCAAAGTTAGTAAATGAAAGCAAATGTTTAGAGAACTGAGTGACGAAAATGAAAAAAAATTATGTTTCTATTAATTTTATAAAAGAAAATATGTTAATTTTGTTGATGATTTTTATTAAATAAAAATTTGTTGATAATAATTAAATTTATCCAGATGTGTGATAAAATTTTTTTTATCACATATCTAGATAAGTTTACTTATTTTTACTTACTAATTATATCACAAAAACAAGCAGATATCAGATATGCATTTTTGGTTTTGATCAGTTGGAAAGAATGAAATATTGTTAAATCGGTTAGATCAAGATTTGTAAATAACAGGGATTGGTTTCACCAATCCTAATTTGTAAATAAAAAATGCTTTAATGCATAAATAATTAAATATTAATTATATTTATTGATCTATGTTAACCATTAACTATCTTATATTTCATTTCATTCATTTCTCTGCACTATATTATTGGAAATGTAGAAAACTATCGAAATAATAGAATTTTTTTATGAAATTCCCAATTTGTATAGAATTCCATTGACAAAAACATTTGTTTTACAGTTTAATATAAAAACTTTAATTTTTACTTTAAAGAAAATTATTTGCCGTAAATATACTCTGTAATCCAGATAGGGATCAGTGAGTTATGCAGATTATCTAGGTTTTACTGTATTATCTTTATCATATAATACATTTCCTTATATTTTATCATTGACTGTAATATTTTTTGTTACTGTTTTTGCAATTTTAAATTTGTATCTGAGTATACTATTAAGTGTTTATGCATGTATATGCTTTATGTTTGTATGTGCCTGTATGTATAAATATAAAGAATACTAAATCACTAAAATAAAAACAAAGAATTTTTCATAATTACATAAAGGGATTGGCTTACTTGTGCATTTTGTGAATATAAACAGAAAAGACAAAAAAAAATGCATAAAAACTGAAATAAATGGGAAGCTAATGGACAGTCAGTCAATAGCTACAATGTCAAACAAATGAATAACTTATTTTAATTAATGTTTACTTTATAAACGACGGTTAAATATTTAATTAAAAACGAAATTTCGATTTTAAACAAAACTATAATAAATATAAATTTTTAAAAAATGCAATCTTATTAATGTATATTTATGTATGTATTGTATATAATTGAAATATATACACATTGTTATGCTTCACTAGACCTCTCATTGTATTACCCTAAAAATTTTATTTAAATTAAAATGTCGATTTATTATGAACATTTCCGTTTTGGTATAATTTTAATACTACAAATATTTATTTAAAACAAAAGTTGTTTCTTTGCTGCGTTTACAAATAAGAGAAAGTTTCAACAAATTTTCCTCTAAGGTGAAAGCTTTTAACATTTGCAACAATATGTTGCAAATACATTTTAATGTTAAATTATCAAACAAGTTTTTCTTTACAAGTACACCTGTTAGCGGTAAAAAATAGTAAAATATCAGAGATATAAACAATGTAAATTATAAATCTTCATATAAAATATATTACAATTTACAAATATTTTTTGTGTAGTAGTAATAACAAAATATCTGGGAGTGTGATAAATATTTCAACATTTTCATATGTCTTAAAGAAAAAATACAATTAAAAACTGCAGTACGATATAAAAATAAATGTGTGTTGTATTCTTAAAGTGTATAGAAACAAACAAAAACTAATGCAAAAACTTTTATTATTTTTAATTTATCTCATTTTGTACATATTTGTTTTGTTTCTCTTCTATTATTTTATAGTTGTTGCTTGCAATATGAACTTTACATTTACGTTTCGATAAACATGTACAAATAGTCTCGGGTGGCATTAATTTGAAAATGAAAATAAAGCATAAAAATAGCATTTTTAAAATAAATTAATAGATATTAAGGTATATACTGTTAGAATTTGGTGCATATACCTTGTTCTTTTAATTACATTTTTTATTGGATTAACACAGAACAGAAAATGTTTATAATGTTTAAGTGATGTTAACCTTTAAATGAGACATAATGATGTTGAGAAAAATGGCATAGATTTTATAAATTCGTAAAATATAAATAAAAAATTAGATCTAGAACATAAAGTAATGTAAAGTAAAGAAAATTTTAATTTCTAGGTAATTTTTTTTTTTTTTGCAAAAAGTTTCTAAAGTTTGTATCAAATCAATCGTATATCTGCTGAGAAATAAGTAACAAATGGAAATATAATATTTTATGTTCAACTACTTTTGTAAAATCTATAAACATCAATGCTCAAGAAATGAAAATTGTTCGTTATTATCTTAAAATATAAATTATAAAATCTCGTATAACGTAAAGCTAAACTGGAAGAAAACTAACAACTAAATTGCACAGAATTAGGCTGAACCATAACTGAATTGAAACTAAAATTGAACTGAACTTTAATTACAACTTACTATAACTAAATTTGAACTGCACTGAACTTAGACTACAACTTTAAAACTAAAACTGCAATTGAACTAGAATTGGAATGCAACTAAACTACAACTGAGCTAGAAAAATTTAATTACAAAGAAACTAAAGTTAAACTTGAACTGAAGATCTATTGAGTTACAACTGGGGTAGACCTGAACTACAACAAAAAGAAACATCTTTTATTTGTTTTTATTAACCGATTTCTTATATACCCAATAACATTTACAAATTACCAATAATATGGTTTAGGCGTGATATTTTAAGGAACTAGTGGCGGCGAATTCTTTTATGATTTTAAAATAGCACATAATTTTGATTTTATTATTTTTTCTTGGAAATATTTTTGAGAAAATTACCAAATTAATTTTATTGACTTCAGAAATCTTGTAAATTATGTAGTACAGGTAATAAACACACACATATTTTAATACTAAGATCATTATATAAACATAAGATTATTTGCAAAAATTAAAACCTTTTACTAAGGACAAATAGTTTTTTTTTCTGTCAGGTAATACTAATTACCTGTTAATATAAAGGTTATCCTTGACGTATAAATACAAAATTTGTAGAGACTCTTAATCAGTAATTTTTTGTTTATCAAGAAAGTAACATTGAGTTTAACTCGGTTTTTAAGGTTTAGTTGATGATCTAAAGTGTTTAACACAAACGATTTAAAAATTTTATTTAAACTGTTTAACAGTTGAAAATTTTAACGCTTATAGTAATAATTTATGGTAAGATTTGTTTGAAAAATATTTTAATGTTATCCTAAAGCTTAACGTTTTCGTATTGTTTAGAACTAATGTTATAAATACAACTATTGCATTGAAATGTGTCTAGTATTAATTTAGCTTTTTCTTCAGTTTTTACATTCCTAATATTAGTTTAAACATAATATTTATTATTTTGTTAAAACATCTTTATATACAAGAATATAAATATTTTATTCTTGTATATAAAGAAGTTTTAAGTTTTTATAGTGATTTATAGTATTATTAAAATATGTACAGTGCGTGTGTATTTATTTTTTATCTCTTGAATTGTTTATTAATCAGTTTTATGTGTATTATTTACAAAACACTTTAAATACTAAAAAAAAAGTGCAGCAAAGAAAACATGAAAAGTGATTAGATCGTAAAATAGTTTTTAACATACAATTAGAAATTTGTTTGAATTTTACCCTATGAATGTTTATGATCTTCTATGCTAAGACAAAATACGAGAATCTAATTTAAAGAGTTATATAACGGAAATATACATATGTATACATTTATGATTTCATGTAATAAAATATTTTTAAGATTCTTATTTACATCTTTTTGATATTTTTTCAGATTAAATCTTCCAAAAGAATAATTTGATAAAGAAGTCCTCCTTTCAAGATGTCAGCCAAAACTTCTGCACAGCCTGGACGGCGTACGCCATTGTCATTGACTGGTGCCGTTACAAAGGCTCATCCAGCTAAAGGTGGCCATAACGCTGCTAATAGCAATAATGCAAATGGTCATAATGCATCCAACTCTAATAAACAAGACAATAAATTGCAACAATCTAAGACTGAACAACAACAACAGCAACAAAATAATGCAGAAACTAAAGAAAATCCAAATAAAAAACAGCAACAACAGGCTGATAGGAAACAACAACAAAATGAAAATAATAAAAAATCTAATAATGAAAAGCATCAAAATGGTGTAAGCACTAACAAGCAACAAACTAATGAAAACAAGCAGCAACAAAATAAAGATAAACAACAACAGCAGCAACAAAATAAAGATAAGCAACAACAACAACAACTTAGTGGTGGTAATAATGATAATAAAACAAATGAAAAAGACAAAAAAGAAAAATCTGACAAATTAGAAAAATCTGAAAAATCCCAAGAAAAATCTGAAAATCAAGATGCTAATGTAAAGGAGGACAAAAAAATGGAACAAGATAAAGTCGATTCTAAAAAGGAAGAAAAAGAGAAAAAACTTAAAGAGGTAAAAGATTCAACCAAGGAAGATAAAAAGGATATTGCTGGAAAAAATGAAGAACTAAATGAAAAGAAAGCTGATCAAACCTCCAATGAAGATAATCAAGTTAAAGCCAACGAACAGAATGTTGAAGAAAAGGTTGAAAATATGGAAATTCTTGAAGAACAACAAGCGCAACAACAGGTTCAACAAAAATCTCCACCTGTTACACCAAAAACCAGCAGCAAAGCGAATAAAACTGCAACACCAGTAAATAAAACACCTACAAAAGCTAGTGAAAAGACTCCACAAAAATCGACACCATCTAATAACTCGACTAAGACAACCCCCGTCACTAAACGTATAGTTACCACAGCTGTTGATGAAAATGATGATGATGAAGATAATGATATTGAAATGGAACCATTGGCTATGGAAAGTTCTCCCATAAAATCTTCACAAAGACAAGATGCTGGCCATATTAATATTGCTCCGTCGGCTACGTCAACTCCGGGTAAGGTATTGTTGTCAAAACGTAATACCGTTGGACCCAAATCGGATGTACAATTGGCCATGCAAACTGGTATATCACCAGAACGTCCTCGAGCATTTTCACAAATTTCGGGAAGAAAAAGTATACGTCCCACTTCGGATTATACTCCCTCTAAATTTCAAAGTAATTTTCAATTTCGTGAGTCGTATAGACGCATCAATACCGAATTGGATGTTACTAATACCAGTATGAATGTTACTGTTGGGTCTGAAGTGCCAAATAATTTGTCATTTTCATTCTTTGGACGTGGACGTAAACGTGATCGTACACCACCTCAACACTCCCAATCTGCCATTGGAGAATTGCAAACCGAAATGGAAGTTTCTCCACCCAAAAGAGCTCGTTTAGATATGCATGGATTCTTTAGTGCAGTTTCTTCACCACTTTCATTGCTACGTAATCGTTTCTCCAAAGCTACTTTACAAAGTAGTACACCAGTTAAGCTGCAAGAAAAGCTTAACTCGTCTGAAGATGAAATCGAAGTGCAAAATGTGTCTGGTTTATCTGTACACGAAGACATTGCCAATAACGATAAAGAATCCACGGAAACCAAAACTACAAAAGATAATGATGCCACTTTAGGAGAAGAGGCCAAGGAAAACAACCTGAAAGCAGATAATATAATAGAGTCATCCGAAGATATTAAAGCAGAAGGCAAAGAATTTACCGATGTGTCATTAAAATGTGAAAAGTCTTGCGGTATGGAGTCAGATATCAAAATTACAGAAACACCCTTACAACCTGCTGTTGGAGATCCCTTGGCCAAAAACAAAAGATGTGTTGTTATGTAAAACATTTTTATAATATCATTTAGAGTTAATTTTAAATGTAAAATCATCACCATATAAGCCCTAACTTTTATAAATCCCCAACATATTAACCCGCCTTCGTTTTAATCTTTAGTGTCGTATGAGCTCCAAAAATACTATAGAAAAATCTATAGTATTACAGCAAACAAGAAAAATCTAAGTACATTGTTTAAAAATGTATTTAAAGCATTTTTTTAAGATTTAGTTTGTAAGCATATATTTTGTAAATGTTGTAATTTCTTAATTTGAACAAGAAATTGGTAACAACTGACAGCTCATTTTTAAAAATTCTGTAGCCATACATACTAACTAAACTATTTCTTTTTACATGTCTTTTTAAGATATCAACAGCTGCTGCAACAGACATGTACTAACAAATAGTTATAATATATATGTAATCTTTCTTCTTAAAATTGTATTTAGAAAAAGTTTTATTTTAAAGAATTTTAAAGTACAAAATTCTTTAATATTATGACTTTTTTCTCAAAGACATAATAATTGAACACTTTTAAAATAAATACACTTCAGTTTAAATTTAGAATTTATATTAAAACTTAAATTGATTAAATATTTATGTATCAATTTACAATTTTTTTTAATTCTATAATTATTTTCACATAAATGTTAACGTTTTTTGGAAAATGTCTATTTAGTTTTGTATGTACACCTTTATAAACCTGTATCAATTTAAATAAAAAACAATATTTAAACAATTAATTTTAAAGAAATCATAAATATATCATTTAATTTTTAAATAAAAGTGATTTTTATAATAAAAAATAAATTAGGTTAAAGTTTTTATTTGTGGTTAAGTTGGTTATGAGACCCAAAATGTGAAAATTTAGAAACATTTTGCCATAAAATGTTTTTAACTGAAAATAGTGCTTTCTCTTCTGTTTCATATGTTTTTATATCCATCATTAATATTGAGGGTATGTTGTCTTTCTCTCTATTATGTATCCTGGTAAGATTCTGAGTTGACTTAGTTATGTATATCTTAAAAGAAGCATAGAAACCAAGGTAGTTACGAAGGTAACTACCTTGGCTTAAATATTTCTCTAAGGAAGTATTGAACCAAAAACCTGTAAAAATGAGTAATTTTGAAGTATTTCATGTTCTAATGGGAGAACTTAGCACAATTAAATTTAGGGCCCACCACAAAATGGTATTTCTGTGTACCCGGCATGTAATGTCTTACGTTCATGTTATGAATACTAACTGTGCAGTGTCCAGATAATACATCAATAATCTTTCCTTGTTTGGCGTTTGTAGGGCGGATTATGTAAGACAAATTCTGTGGTTAACAAGAAACTTGGACATAAGAATGCATAATTGTATTTAAATTTTACAAGAAGTTTAAAAAATCGTTTTTACAACACGCGTGCTTTTTAAATTTTTGTTACACATTTGAATTTTCATAAATTTTAAGTCGACAATGCAATTTAACGGCATTAAATATCGAATTACAACTCAACTTCTAGTGGTGAGTTAAAATTTGCATTATAAAATGCAACTCTGGGAATTCAAAGGTAAAATAAAAAGAACAGCTGAATTGGTCCCTCTTTTGTTTACATTTTTACTGACAGCCATATGTTTTCGTATTCTCTCTTGTGGTGTAGTGTTTGAAAAATTGTAATCGTGTAGTAAATAAAAACTGATAGTTTCTCAATAAAAACTTTCTATTTTATTTAATATTTTGCTGCAACAATAAATTAAATATAAATATCTAAAAAATAAACGAAAATGTCGTCCGGTGTAAAATGTCGAAATTGTGGTTCTACCGATATTGAAGAAGATAATGCACGTGGTGATAGAGGTAAACAATTTACATAAATTATCTCCATTTTTGTATGAAAAAACCTGAATTATCCTTATTTCCTGTTAGTTTGTACTAATTGTGGTTCTGTGCTTGAGGATTCCTTAATTGTTTCGGAAATACAATTCGAAGAAGTTGGCCATGGTGCTGCCGCTATTGGTCAATTTGTTTCAGCTGAATCCTCAGGTGGTGCTACCAACTATGGATATGGTAAATTTCAAGTAGGTTCTGGCACTGAATCTCGTGAAGTTACTTTGAAAAAAGCCAAAAAAGAGATAACTCATTTATGTCAACAATTACAATTGACCCAACATTATATCGATACGGCTTTGAATTTCTTTAAAATGGCCTTAATGCGTCATTTGACACGGGGTAGAAAAAGTACTCATATTTATGCTGCTTGTGTTTATATTACTTGTCGTACAGAAGGAACATCTCGTAAGTTTGTTTAAAAAGAAAATTTATAATTTTTATTGGTTATTGGAATAAAAAAAATATTGTATTCCTTTTTAGATTTATTAATTGATATTAGTGATGTTCAACAGATTTGCTCTTATGAATTGGGAAGAACATATTTAAAGTTATCAAATGCTTTATGTATTAATATACCATCAGTGGGTAAGTGGTACGATATAAGTTATATTTTAGGTATAGTATGTAAGAAATAATTTAATATGTTTGAACTAAAGATCTTCAGATCATGAAGGTTAATTTGCAGCATTTACTACTGTAAAAAATGATTTTTGCCATCTTTAAAAAACTAACATCTCCTTGGCGAAAAAAAAATTTAGTTTAATTTTTAAAGGCCAAACCTTATTTAGTTCTCAAAGGCCTACTCATATTCATGGACTATAATTCGTATTTTAGATTAAATATTCAATTAAAATCATTTTGTAGCGTAGCCTCTACGCAACCAAAAGATTTTTTCCGAAAATTTTGATATAAATAAATACATTTAAGCAAAAACTATATGTTACCATAATAGGCCTAAATAGTCCTCAGAGTGTACTCGTTTATTGCGAGTGACTCTTTAAATCTATGTCATGGTTGGGAAGAAAGTTTATAGATCCTTATTGCATAAATTGTCAGATATTAATAGCCTCATAGTTGTTAATTGAAGTGATCAGAATGGGTTGCAATCGACGGCCTCTGCTATGCTTTTCTTTTTAAAAGAATTGTTTTATCTTTCCCTAATTCAATTTTTATTAAAAAATAATTCTTGCTGTAGAATAATACCCTAGGATTGTGTTGGCCCTTATCTCCCAGGTTTAGACAATTGTAATACAGGCATTGTTTAGTTTAATTATCTGTGCCAAATTGATACCAACAAAGTTAAGCCCATAAAACCACTTGGGATATTTAGACAATAATAGTTTTAATATATTATTTGGAAAATTTATCTTTATTTCGATAAAATTTGTTTATGTGATCTAATTTAAATTTTTTATGCGATTTGTTAGCAGTTAGGAAAATGATTTAAAGTATTCGGAAAAGAACGTTTTAACACAAAATGCAGTGTTTATATACTAACACTGATCTGTAGCTATGTAAGGGTTCTGTTATCGCCATTTTATCCTTTTTTCTTTTTGATGAGTCAGGAGGGGTTTAAATCCTGCAGATTCGTATGATTCAATATTATTGAATGATTAAAAATTATAATACTTTAATCAATTTAGTAAGTCTTTATTACTGTTGTTGTAAAAGTTCTATTGTTTCTCGTCGTTACCTTTTAAAGTTAGAATTTAATAATTGTGATTAATATAATGAGGTGGCAGGAAAGATGTAGAAAGTGGGCATTTGAAGGACATCTAAAGTGACAGGAACGATTCGTACATGATAGCTTTTAAGAAAACTTTAGCAGTAATTGTAATTGTGTTCACTCAAATATATTCTAATTGTGTTCAAAGGTAGTACTTACCTTTTACTAAATAACACTTGGAAATAAAACAAATTTTCAAATTTTAAAAATTTCTAAAATTGTTTATATAGTTTTCAATGATTTATTATTATTGAATAAAATAGGTTATTGTAATTAAATTCTATTTATTAACCAACTATATATTATATATAGCTTAATTAAAACGAGAATAATAAAAATAGGAAAAAAGAAAAATATTTGTATAGTATCTTAAAAAAAAAGAAAAATCAGTACCGCTGGGTTTTAATTAATAGTGTCTCTTAAAAGTGTAGAAAATATCAAGGCTAGTTTAGGAAATTCTTAGTGAAATATTTCTAAAATTCAAATTCAAAATAAACTTAAAATACACACACACTAAAAGAAAAACTAAAACTATAAGTAAGCAGAAATTATAAACACAAGATAAAGGGAAATATATTTATTATGTTATTAAAATTAATGCTTATTGAGATTAAATATTTTCGATAAAAAAAAAACAATTTAAACAGAAAATCCAAAGTCATAGCTTATAAATGCAAAATTAATTGTAAAGAATTAAAAACTTATATAAAAGTTAAATTATATTAATTTTCACTTAATAATTATTAATTACTTTTTATCTGTTTTATTTTAAAACGCTAATAATGCAAGATAATAATGCTAATAATAAGTTTTGGTAGTATTTTATATATTTAAATTATTTAATGGAATATTGTTAATATATTTTATTTTTCATAATAACTGTATTATATTAGTTACTATTTAGCTTTCAATTTAACAGGAAATGATATTTTTTAGCATTTGATAGGAAATCTTTTAAAGTTTGGAATTTTTTTTTGGCTAAATTTCTCTAATATAATTAGGTAAATTCCTAATAGATTATTTAAGTAAATATTGGTTTTTCCAAAAAGTATTTTGTTTTCTTGTTTTTATTTTTTTAATTTTGTTAACTGGTCAAAAATATTTAAACTACTGGTAACTTTGTTTATGTATATTTCCTTGTTTAATGTTTTTTGTTATGTTTAATAATGAAAAAGTTTAAGTTTTTTTTGAAATATATAGATATATGTATTTGGTTTTGTATATATATGAGTTGTTGCTGTTTTTTTAAGGTATATAATTTTGCTTTTTCGTTTATATATTTGTTTTATAAGATCCCAGTTCTTTTGTTATATATCAATGTTTTTTTTTCTTCTTCTTCAATATTTTAAAAATATGTTTTTCGTATTATGTGTCTTTTTAAATACATTTTAATTTTAGTATAATTGATTGCCTTTTTTGTATGTAATTATAGTTATTTATTGCAATTTTATTTAATAATAATCATTTGTTTTACGTAGATGTTAAATTGTTGTTAAAAAAAAGTAAAGTTCAAGCATATGTATGTAGTAGATTTTTCTTAAATATTGCTTTTTTAAAGTATTATTAGTAATATTGGGTTTTCTATTAGTAAATTCAATATATAGTTTTGGAATTAAACAGACTTTAATGTTCCCTCAATAATAGGTTGTTTTTGTTTTCTTAAGCCCTTACTAATAATAATTGTCTTATTCCTCATTTAATTTCTTCTTGTTTTATATGCTATTCCAAAAATAATGTAAAAAAATGTTTGAATATATGTAATGTTTGTATATATAAATTTTATAGGTTGTATATTAATGTTTGGTTTTGTTTGTTTTTTAGTTTTCAATATCGTTAATGTTTATTTTTTTTTCTATATATAATGTAATGTATATAATTTTTTTTTATAATACTAATCAGAGAAAAAAACCATTATGTTGCATATTTGTTTCCATTTGTTCTTGTTATCCATTTGTTTATGTGTTAAATGTGTGTGTATTTTAATTATTATTAAACTTAATTACTTGAAGCTCCAATTGCTCCAACACCATCTGAACTAGAACTTGCTGCTAATAAATCATCACAATTTACTGTTAAATCACTAGAATTACGATTACTTTTTGTTTGTCCTGTAGTATTTGTAACACCCGCATTTGTACCACTACCTCCACTACCACCAGCAACACCTGTTGCTCCTAAACCTAATGCCCCCTCTAATTCACCTATTGGACTGGCACACATTGATTGTGTGGGTGAATTCATTGATGTTATTGTTGTTGGTCCATAAAATATTAATTCTGGTATTTGACCACCTTGTACTCCAGTACCATTAGTACTTTCCGATGAACATTGAAATTGAAAAGTAACATTACCCATACATACTTCGGACATACCTTCTTGTCCGAAAAATGATAATTCTATACCATCGAGTATAACCGAAGCTGTATAATAACATTCGGGTTCAATTTGTATGGGATTTTCAAAGAAAACATGAAATGTATTACTGGAACCATCTGAAAAGAATTTAGTATCATTTTCAGCTAAAGTACGTCCTAAACGTTTCAATTCTATTTTGACATTATAGGTGGCAGCACCGGTTGATGATCCATACAGTCCAAAGCCAACAATGAAGATTCTGTATTAGGATGAAAGAAATAATATGTAGACATTTAAAACTGTTTCACATAAGACATTTTATGATGGATTTTAGTGAATTTTTTATTTCAAATTTAATTTAAATTTAATTTCAAATTTTAGTTAAAAATTCAAAATCGTTGGAAAAACTGGATTTTAGTAAATTTTTTTATAAACATATATTTTTAAGTGGGAATCAACATTTTAGTGAAAAATTGAATTTTTAATAAAAAAATCGCAAAAATTTATTTTTTTGTGAAAATATTCGAAAACTAAAAATGCGGTAGAATATGAATTCGTTGTAAAAAAATTAAAAATTTACAAAAACATCGATTTTTTGTTATTAAAATTCTTATATTTTATAAAAAAATATGTTTTCAAATAACTCACCTACGATCCACCGAAAATTGTATACTATCACAACGACCACGATAACGCCATTGATTCGAACGGTATGCACACGATTGGAAACGATGACATACTTGAGTCTTTAAACCAGCACGAGCTTTGGTTGGGAAACTTAATGAGGGTTTTGATTTTGCCGTAAAATGTAAAAACATATCAATTGTTTCTTGTGACGTTAGGATACCAGTCTGTGCAACACCATTGGCAAATTCATCTAATGACATGGTGGGTATGCGTATTAAATGCAATGCTTGTCCCAAAACCTTACGCATATTTTGAGGTGTAGTGTCAATGGACATTTTTTGACAACAATTTTGAGCCCAATTTAAAGCCGCCTCAAAGAGATGAATCTCCTTGCAATTTAATGTTTCACGCCATAATATCGATTCGAAAGTTTTAAGATCAATATCAACAAAATCTTCAGATTTAATGGCCATTTCGGCTTGAGCATCGATAACTTCCCAGCAACGTTGCATCAGTTCGGGCTCTTCGAAAAGACGTGATTGACTGAGAAGTAGACAGGCGTTTTTTGCAGTCAATTTAACTTCTAAATAATTTACACAAGCACGTGCCAAATGGGGTACTATATATTTTTTGGCTGCATATAAAGTGGCTAATATATTATCAGGTTCCAATTGTATTTCATCACAATATAAGTATCTAAAAGCGAAAGTGTATTATTTTTATTAATACATAATAGGAAAATCACAGTGTTGTTGGTATAAAATACCTTAATAGTGTTAAAAAGGCTGAAGGTTCTACATCGGGTACTTTAATTTCCCGTTTATTTTCAGCTAAACCACCATAAAACATGGCATAAAATACCGAACTGCCAGTAGCTAATATATACTTATGAGCTGGTATAGTTTGTACAGTATCTATATTTTACAGAAATATAAATACAAAGTATTATGAGAAAGTTTAAGGTTAAAGGTTATATTGAACACTCACCAAAATCATCTCCCACTATAAATGTTACATCTGACATTAATTCATTATTAAACATGGCAGCATTACGTTCTAATACCGTTGCCTTTGTAGCCTGCCAATTAGGATCTGCCGTATCATTTGCATTTGAAGCTCCAACATTTGCATATGACATATTACCAGAATTAGCACCGTTTGGACATACATAAGAACCGCTACCATTTGATGTTGCCACAGCAGCTGCTGTTGAACTAGATGGCAAACAAAATGATGATGGACTTATAGCTCCTGGTGATGCTAACGGTGATGATGGTGCACTAATTGGTTGTGTTATTTGTATATTATTTTCTCCTGTAGAACTAGCAGCACTAGAAGCAGCTGCTGCTGTACTGCTACTAACACTTCTTTCATTTCCGCCAGCTGTAGACACACTGGCCGATGTTGGTGCTGTTGCTGTTGTTGATGCTCCACCGCCACCACGTGTTGATTGTTGTTGCTGCTGTTGTTGTTGCTGATGGCCTGAATTATTATGTGGTGGGGAGAGTAGCATTCCATTGCCATTATTCAAAGTTTCCACTGTTTAGTAAAAAAAAAAAACAGAAATATGAAAAAATGTAATAAATAAAATGGTTAAAAAGCTAGGGAAAAGGCATTAGCAACATATTATATTTCTTTTCATCTATTATTTATAATATATAAACATTGTTTATATTAAAGTTTATATTACTAAAAAATACACATTTACTATTTATATGCATATAAAATTAAATAAACACTCTGTATATAGCATTATGCACATATATGAAAGACATAGGTCGCTGGATCGTTTTGTTAGTCGGTAGCTTGTTTGGTAGGCTAGTTTAATGTTTGCATGTATGTTAGTTAGTGAACATGACCTTCAATTATAATTTATTTGTATTGTAGTAATGTACAATATAAATAGATTGTAAGAGTATCTATTTGTATAAGAAGAAAGCTGAATGAATGAATGAATTTATTAATTTAAAAATAACTTTAGAATAAGAGCAGTATGTCATTACTATATATTCCTACAACTGTTAAATGCTAAAGTTTATATTTAAATATTTATGCATTAAGGAATAACAAATGTTTATAAAAATTACTATTAATGTTCAAGTGCATTTTTAGAGTTTATTGAGATTTTTATAAAAATAGTAACTACAGTCTAAATGTTGGTTCGATTCTCTGCTGAATAGGTCTAATTAGACGTGTTTTTGAAAAAGGAACTTTCAATCCTAACAATTTTGCTAAAAGTTAAATTTTATTTATCTAATTTATCACAAAAAATAAACAAATTGTCTGCAGAACAAACCAAACAGGAAATCCAGTGGTCACTTAAGAGTTTTTGTTAGTTAAATGGAATAAATTATTTTTTAAAATTATCAATTTTTTATTATTTGTTCAAGATTTCTGAAAACTTGGTTGTATAAACTATATGTAGCACTTTTATTTCTTGAGATAATGATTTTTTATACTAAATTTTCAAAATTTAGTGAAATATGAAATATATAAACTAAATTCTAATTCAAACCTGAATATTTTTTGATAAGAATTCCATAGCAACTTAACAAATTGTGATGATTTCTGAAATTATTTTTCATTGCATTTTTCCAAATAAAAATTAAAAGTAGTATTTTCTGATTTTGCCAAACGATTGCTTGATTTTTTTTCTGGGTTATTTATTAATTTAATATTTTAAAGATTGTTTACATTGATTATATTTTCTTTATTTATTTTCTTTTTTATAAATTACTTCTTTATCTTTGAACCCATATATTTTAAAATGCACAATTATTATTATTATTTTGATAATTTTCTTAAAAGGCTTGTTAATTCAAACAAAAATACTATTACTTTAATTTCTTATTATTTATTATACACTTTTTGTCATACCGTTCACCAATTCACAATCAAAATTGTATTTATAAATATAAACTTTTTATTGCAACATAGCTAAACACATAAATTATATATATATATATATATTTTTTAATATACCATAATTCTTTCATTCATACCTATTGCATCAAAAATATCTATAAAACGATATAAAACCATGAAAAAATTATGTTCACCAAAAAAAGTATTATTAATTTTTATAAAAACACTAAACTAGTGCACGTATTAATGTTTCTAATGTGTATAGGTTATTATGTAGTTGTTACAAGTTCAGTTTTTTTTGTTTTCAATTTAAATAATAAAACTTATTTTTGGTTTTGCGTTTCTAATGAAAAATGACAACTACGACGATTTGATACCGAGGCTGCAGCAACTGTTTATAACGCGTGCCATCACTTCAACCAACAACACCTCAATAATATATTGAATTTATACACAAGAAGAACACATAAAAAAACAAATAAATAAAACACAGGAACAGAAAACAAAATACAATGATTATAATCATACATATGAAAAAAACTGCACGTCGTTGTATTTTTGTATGTTAAAATTGTAGAATAACATTGTCTCCCCTATTCCATCTAAAAAGTTAAATAAAATATGATTTTTTTCTCGCTTTTTTCTTCTTTAAGAAAGAATAAAAGTAAACGTAATAATAAAAAAAAACTAAAATTATTTTATTTTGAGTGTATGTTTTGATGTGTGTTTGTGCTTAATTTTTTACAAAACTTATGTGTATATATTTCTCATAATGCAGTTTTAAAAATAAAAATAATATCTTTAACAAAATTCAAAAATTTTGAACTGCAACCATGTCACAACAAATGTAGAATACCATTTAATATTTCCCTCTTGTACCTTCTATATTTTTTTAAATAAGCAACAAACCCCCTTGTCTTTGTATGAAATCGACTAAAAAATAAAATACAAAAAATAAATTTGAAACACATTGCAAAGTTTAAAAAAATAACAAACAAACACACCGTTGTTATTTGTTTGTGTATTATTTACCACCACCTCCCTAAAAATAAACTTAATTTTTTCTTTGCAGTGCTATGATGGAGTGATTTCCTTAAGAAATTCTTCTTTTTATTGATCAAATGGTTGTACAGTATTTCTGTGAGCCACTTCAATTAAATATAGATTTATAAATAATTCAGAATTGTTTTATATCAATATTCTTATTTTGCTTATGAAACTTTTATGATTTTGAAATTAATAATTTTCTTTAAATTACTTTTAAAAACTTATAGTTGTGCTTACTTATAACTTAGTAAGAACAGAAATAGTAATAAATAAGAACTTAAGAGGAATGAATTACATGTTTACTGGAACTCAACTAGAACTGATGTAGCATTTAACTAGAATAAAACTAAAACACATTAACGGAACTAGAATAGAAGTAAACTTAAATTGAAATGGAAATGCGTTGGAATTGAACTATAACTTACCTAGAATTGAATTAGAAATTAACTAGAACTGGCCAAGAACTGAAATAGAACAAAACTTAAACAGAGCTAGAAAAATACTACAACAGAGCTAGAACTGATCTACAACTCAATTAGAACCGATGTGAAACTTAACTAAAACTGAGTAAGAACTGAAGTAGATCTAGAATTAAGCTAGAATTGCGTTAGAACATATCAACAAGAACATAGTTAGAATTTAACTAGATATTAAAAAAGTAGTACGGAAATCGTATGCAAGTTATAAAGTTTTAATTCAACAATTTCGCACTATCATTTTTGTATACTTCAATGATTTTAACAAACAATTTTGGCAAATGTAAAGAGATTCAGAGTTATTTCCTGTTGTTTTCAGTTCAACCCTTCAAAAAAGATAATCTTACAATAAATTCATTGCCAACTCTGTGCTATATTCCATAAAACAAAAAATTCACTGCAGAAAAAATCAGCCACAACAACAATAATAATATTAATGTCTAGATTTGTGGCAATGCATTTATATTCTCCCTCCCAGTTTTAATTTCCTATATTTTATATGAATGTATTATATCTTATTCTTCGTTTTATTCTCACATTTGACTTTAAGTTGGCTACCGACCGTCGTCATCGTAGTCTGATTGTTTTTTTGTGTTAAAATATAAAAGCAAAAACAAATGTTCATACAAAAAAAAAAAAAAAAAAAAAAATGAAATACATGTGACCAAAATAAACTTTAAATGTGGCATCTTCTTTCCCATATAGACAAAGTATTATGAACATTGTTTGAGTGTATTCTTCCAAAGTTTGCATTGTGTCTTTTGGAGCTCATCGCGTTCTACACGTATTACAAATCATGTGTATATTTATTGTCTTTGTATGCCTGATTGTCTAACTGACTGCTGTTAGTCTGTTTGTTCCGTATATGAGAATTCTGTTTTTTCTTTATTTTTTTTATTTAAGAACCTTCTGAATTTGCTTTATGCCAATGAGATAGGCTAGCATGCAGGCAGTTTTATTTGTAAGTCACTCAACCAGCGCGCCACCAGACAACTATCAAACTTACATACAACACAAATGTTCATAATAATCTTACCCCTAATATACATTTTTATGTTAAAAAGCAAAAAAAAGTTTTTTATATTTGACTTGAAACCATAGAATAAAAAACGATAAAAAATAAATTTTGCACAAATGAAATTGTTAAGCAGCTGCCTTCCTGACTGTCTTGTCTGATATTAGGAGAACAGAAACAACATTCGTGTATGTAGGGGGGAAAAATCAATAAAATAAAAACAAATAAGGAAAACATAAACGAAGAAATAAATAGCAACACTTTTTTTAAGTGTTTCCGAAACAACAACATTTATACGAAATGAAAAAACACTGTATCTTTGGGAAAACATTTAAAATGTGTGTTTTACTGGCGGGTTTGTTTACCCCTTTCCTACACAAGACACAAACAGTCAATGTATATAATAAGGTAATAACTTTTTTGTGAGCATTAAAAAGAATGGAATAATTTTCCCAATTTCGTTTAAGTTTTATAACAACATATCCAAAAAAGTTATACACCTAATGTATCTACATACATACATATGTATGTATGTACATGTATAAAATGTATGACGTAGTCGTCTTTTCATAATTTGTTGTACAAATTTTGCAGCCACTTTACTTTTGTTGGGTGTTTTTTTTCTTTTTTTATTTTCTTTATTTGATGTCGTCGTTATATGTCTGCAATCTCTCAATTGATAATTTTGCTTTTCTTCTTTAATATAATTTTTGTTTATTAAATCCACTTTAATTTTGATAAAAATCCTTTAATTTTCACGTTGCTCTCCAATGCAACTTACCATTTATCCAGGCATTCATTTGTGACATGGCCTCCTGATTTCTTTTTCCCATAATCATAGGCCATTGAGCCATTTTTTCACTCCTTGTCTTATTTACTTTAAATATTATAATTTCGTTTGATATTTTTTATAATTATTACTTATTAGTTTTATTTTATATTATTTACAACAAATTTTGTTCATTTTATCAATTGAAAAATTAGTTTTTGACTGGTTTTCCAACGAATTAAGAAAATTTTCTGTGCTTTGTGTTCTATTGACTAATTTTCTCTTTTTTTTCTCGCTTTACTTTTACTGTTTGTGCTTGTTTTTTCGTTTCTTTCTGTTTTCGGTTTGTATTTGTTTGTATGTGTTTGTTAGTTTCTTTTGTTACGTTTTGTTATTGTACGTTGCACTTTGCGTTTATTGTTTTTCTGTTTTTTGTTTACATCGTTTTCGTTTATGTTGATGTTGCCAGATGTTGTAATACATAACATGAGATTTAATGGCGATTTTTAATTCATATTTATAATAAACGTTTTCAGGAGCGAGTGGTCCTCTCAATCTGGAACTGTATGAACTAAATTTTTCTGTTTTAGATTTTACAAAATATGTGAAATATGATTAATTTTAACGAACAGAAATAATTTTATAAAGCGAACGAAAAGTTCGACTAAAAAAATATTATATTGATTTCAAAAATTTTCATTCGATTTAGGAAAAATACTCCCATGATTTCCTATGAAATTTGACGTAAAAAGTGTTATATTTTTCTTAAATATGGCTACTCACTTAAAACTGCGTTCCGTTTAATATGCGAAATTAGTTCAAAGCAAGTGTCAAAAATATATTTCTGGTCTTGTTTGTAATTATTTTCCACCACAGTGATATGGTGTTGGATTTGCTTTAGTCAAGTTACCATCTTCAGCAAAAACCAGAACCATGTTTTCGATTAGTTCAATTGTATTGCATACTTATTGATATTTTGTTTTATTTCATGCATTAATATTATTATACTCTTTAGGAAGGTATAACAAATAAAATACCTAATTTTTTAGTACCTCTCAGAGTTTTATTAATCACAGACGAAAATGTGGAAGAAAAATTTTCAGTATATGTGTAAACATAACCAATATGTAATTTTTTTACTTATTGTTTTTAAAATAATATTAAATATCAAATAAATATTATTTACATTAGAAATGTTAATTTAAATGTATACGATTTCTATTAATCTCTGCTTAAACGGTCAACACCCACTTATAATAGTATGCTTTTTTTATTCTGATACAAAAACAAATTGTATTGAATAAAAAATAAGAATAAATATAACCCTTTAATATGCATTATGAAAAATATATTAAAAACACAAAAATAATTCAATAGAATAAACGATATAAGGTATTCTATAGAAGTCTCGTCATTGTTTAGCATCGTCAGTGTCATCAGAGTTGTTATAATAAAAACTACTGCACTGCACTCACTCATTCAATCACTTCATCTGTCTATCGCACCATGTTATTAGTCAAATCTTAAAAATTAATATTATTAATTTTGTTTTATGTTATATGTTTTTGTATTTTTATTTTATTTTCTATCCTATACCATTCGCCGTAGTCATCTTAAATATTTTATTAACAATTCATCATAGTATATTTTTGTTTTTTTTTTTTAAGTTTCATAAAACTTTTTTAAAAATAAAATTCCGACTTTCGTGCATACAAATTTGAAATGAATACGCGTTTTGCATATATTATTTTAGCTATTTATCGAGTACAGGTAATGTTTTTTCTCTATAGTTTTTTGCGTAATTTTCTTTAAATTGTGTAAATTACTGATTAATACCGATTTAGTTGATTGTTTTTGTATTTAAATTAATTTTATTTTAATATTTGTAGTTTGCTGTTGTTGCTCTATTGTTTTTTTTTGAAATCGATAATGAATTTCGTTTATGTTAATGCATGAAATATCTAAATCGTCGCCAAGTAGTTGACACAAACGAAATTGATTCATGACGTTTTTTTTTTTGTTATTTGTTATAATTTCATTTGTTTTTTATGATGAGTTTTCTTTCTGTAAAATATAAAATATAGTTCATTTAAACTTGAAAAATTGGATTAATAGGTTTTTGGCAAGTAGTAAGGAAACTCACGATATTTATATGTAGTAATGTTGTAATTATTATTAAACCATTCACGTCTCTTTAAAGCGAATTGTTCACTGTCATTAATAATTTTGTGTTGATATTTGCATTTATTTTTATATAGAAAAGTATTTCCTGGTATAATATTAATGATAATGTAAGATTGGATTTACTCTTCATAATATTTTTTCATTCAGAATTATGAATTGGAATTGAACTGAACTAGAGCTGAACTAAAGCTGAACTAAAGCTGAACTAGAACTGAACTAGAACTGAACTAGAACTGAACTAGAACTGAACTAGAACTGAAAGCAAGTATTTGAACAAATTTTTCTGAGTGAAAAAAAAATGAAAAATGTTCCACTCAAAAACTTCTAAGTTTGAATCTAGAGCGAACATAGTGCTTTTGGAATCGAATGTGATTCACTAGAATATATGCCATCCAATAGTATTTACTTTTGACTAAAGACTCTTTAAACAATCTATTCAACTCTAAAAAAATGTTATATTTCCAAAAAAATATATAATAGATGTTTTTGCATATAATACAGATTCCCATATTGTTTCAAATTTAAATGTTAACGTTAATAAATATGTATATATTTATTTTTTTGTTTATAACATATTTTACCAGTTCGTCGCAGTTCAAAAATAAAAATTTAGAACTTCTTAACTCAATAAAAAAAACACAGAAACAATAATTTGCAACTTTCAAAAAAATCTGTTTAAAAATGCTTGTGTTAAACTTGTTATTATTTAAATTTAATTAAAACGCAATTTAAAATTTTCAATACTAAATTAAATATATGTCAAGATATGCATAAAATGCTATTACTTCAAAAATAAAATGAACTAGTTCAAGCTATAGTTAATAAATATTTTGAAAATATTTCATTACCAAATTAGAACAAAAACCTTGATATTATTTACATAGAATTGTTACTTAATATGCCAGCAATCACATTTCAAGTACCAATTTTTATTTTCTTAGTTTTTTTTAACTATTTACTTCTGCACAATATAACCTTAACCTAATTTTTGTTGAAAATGGTAATAATAAAGAAAAACCTCATCATTAATAAAAATTATACAAATAATGCTAATTAAAATCTGTATTTTCTGTTGTTAAAACCTCCGTTAAAGTATTAATTAGTGTGTGTGTGTATACAACAATATCTGTGCTTTTCTGTAGGTCTTAAAAAATAAAGACAAAAAGAAAAATGTTTTTTTGTAAATTTCTAAACGTTATTATTTCGCAGTTGTAATTCGTGTTCAAGTTAAAACTATATTTCAATTTTAAGGGGTGATTTATATAGTGATTTTTTTTTTGGATTTTGTTTTTTTGAACTCAGGTTCTAAAGCTTTAACTCCAAAAATATTTGAACTGTTCAATTTGTTGCCCGCTATAAATGATTCTACCAATTAAAAAGGAAATCGTCTTATTATAATCAAAAGTAGTCGGGAATTTCATTGAAATTTTACAAATTTTCAAGTAAGAAGTCAGACGAACTAAAACATTATTTCTCAAAAATAGGTCGCTAATAGATTAAAAGTTTGTGCTCCGGAAGAAACGAAAATCCGGGCAAAGAATTTATCATAGGTTTGCAATGTTAAAATGTATTCATTATTCAGTCATTGAAAGCATGAGTACTTCTTTGTACAAATGATGTTTGTAGGAGCTTCTTTGATGAAGAGAAAAGAGAATCTTTAATACAACTTTCTCGAACTGTATTGGTATTCATACTGTCCTAATGATTTTCCATTTTTAGTTATTAAAACCAATTGAGCAATTAACTGTATTTATTGGAATATAGAGACGATTGTCTTAAATACATTCGATAATTTAAATAATTTCTAATAGCATAAGCAATCAATCGGGTTAATTGTATTTATTGTAATCATAATGAACCTAAAGGCCTCTCGTATCTTCCAGATATCCGTAGATTTCATTAATTTTTTGAATTTGTCCATTAAACTCCTTAAGCATCAAACTACTTCCAATCTATGATTGAGTACTTTTTGGATAATGGCTTTTGTAGCATTCGCTTCATAGCTAGCTAAAGTTTTAAGACGACGCTGTCATGTTTTCTGTAAATTTTACGGATCTCTCAAGAAACATGTGAATCAACGGCGGGTATATGTAGAACTTATGGAGGTGGAATTATCCAAGGTTGGGGTATCTGATTTGTAGCAAACGACTTGCTATACAAAGGTGTTATAACAGTCCTTTCTTGGAGGACACCAGAATTTAATTACCGATTAATAAAACCGATCCTATGCTCATTATAGAAACGAAATGAACAATAAATATAACCTGGTTTCGTTAACATGATCTTACCGTATTCGAAAATTTTAATTAAATTATTTTTAATTTAAGTCTAACATTCAGTTTGTGATCATTTTAGGATCACAAACTGCCTAAGTGGCTCTCTGAGTGTACACGCTTGTAGCCAGTGACCCTTTTAGCCTAAACTTAAACCTAGCTTTTTATAATAACAAAAGAATTTTCTAGAGTCAAAATATAATAAATTTTAAAATGACTAATTTTCTCTATAAATGCAAAATTGTCAGAAGAAATGGTACCATGTTTTGTTTTGCGGCTTAAGTTATTTACATATTTATAGTTTTCATTCCAAAATTCCATTAAAAACCTCAGTCTTTAGTTTATAGTTTTTTTTTAGACAACATTATTATTTTTTGCATGTGTTTTTAGACGTGATATAGTCTTCATTCACTTATATTTCTTTCTCTCTCTCTTAATCTATCTCTTCTTTCCTTTTAACCAGATATAAGTTCCTCTTCTTTATTTGTTGTTTGAACTTGAATTTATAGTTTTTTTTTCTACATACAAATATTTATTTGATTATATTATTTTGTGCTTATTTGAAGGTTTTATTTATTTATCTTTGGGTTTTTGACCATTTATTTAATTTTATTATCGATCGTGTGGTAGTAGGTAATTTGTTGTTATACCATGTTTTGAAGTTTTTTTCTGGTCACAAACTAGTTACGGTTAATATGAGAGATGCATTGATTTTTATTTTTTATTTAAAGACTTTAGTTGATTTGTCTACTCATGGCCGGTGGTATCTAACTCCTCGTGTTTGATCAATCTCGCGTATTTATGAATTCATTAAAGCTATAAACAGAGTGGTGGATGTTAGCGGGGGCGAGAAAGTAAAATATTTTATGATAGTTAGCTGATGGATCAAATTGATTATACTTATTATGTTAAATTGATTTTTTTCTATTTAATTTTTAGAACAAAACGTGAATTGTTATTTGTTGTATTTTTGTTTTTTTATGTCTACCTGTTTATTTTTATAAAAAAAACTAATTTTGGTATTTTTATTACCAAAAGAATAGAATTAGAATATTCTTAAGTAAACAGCTTAAATTTGGGAATTTTTGTTATTCATTAGTTTTTTAGCACAGAAAAAAAAATGTTTTTATATTTTTATTTGAATATTTTAAAAAATAGTTTAAACACAAAAAAAGAATAAATCAAATCAAAGGTTTGAGAGTAGAGCTTAATAGACAATATTTATTTTTAAATAAATAAAAAATTATTGATACTTTTTTAAAAGAAGAAAAACAATTTTGACAATTTTCTATAAAAGGAAAAAATTTCTAAAAAATAGTTTTGAAAATTTTCTATAGGAAGAAAATATTTTTGAAAATTTTCTATAAGAAGATATTTTTGAAAATTTTCTATAAAAAAAATTTCTATGGAAAGAAACTTTTTTGGAAATTTTCTATAGAAAGATTTTTTTTTTTGAAAATTTTCTAAAGAAAGAAGTTTTCTAAAGAAAAACAATTTCTTTTTGAAAATTTTGTAAAAAAAGAAAATTTTTTGAAAATCTTCTGCAGAAAGAAAATTTTTTGAAAATCTTCTACTGAAAGAAAATGTTTTGAAAATTTTCTAAAGAAAAAAAAAGAATTGAAAATTTTCTAAAGAAAAAAAAAAGAAAGAAATTTTTTGAAAATTTTCTACAAAAAGAAAATTTTTTGAAAATCTTCTCCAAAAAAAAAAAAAAAATTTTTTCTATACAATAAAAATTTTCTAAATTTTTTAAAGTCTTCTACAGAAAGAAATTTTTTTAAAAATCTTCTACAGAAAGAAAATTTTTTGTAAATCTTCTACAGAAAGAAAATGTTTTAAAAATTTTCTATAGAATGAAAGTTTTCTGAAGAATTTTTTTTTGAAAATTTTCTAAAGAAAAAAATTTTTGAAAATTTCCTAAAGAAAGAAATTTTCCAAAGAAAGAACTTTTTTGAAAATCTTCTACTGAAAGAAATTTTTTTTTGAAAATTTTCTATAGAATAAAAATTTCCTATGAAAAAATTTGGAAAATTTTTTCCAAGAACGCATACTTTTAAAAATTTTCAATAAAATTATTTTTTTTTTAATTTCCTATAAATAATATAATTTAAAAATTAAACTTTTATAGGAAAAGAACTTATTCTCCTAAAAATAATATACATTTTGAATATCTCATTTCTCCCCTCCCAAAAGTCATAAAAGAAACTACGTCTCTACTAAATGAGTTGCTTGACCTTTATTAACAAAAGCTAAACAAAATCCAAAAAAAAAATTGTTATCGGTTTCCTACCAACCACCTAATTTGGTTAAACTGTTGTTTATTATTATTTATGTTACTGGAAATTTCGAGACAACAAAATATACCCATTTTGGATTATATTACAATTAATTGTTTATTATAATTATTATTTTATTTTTTACTATTAAAATGTAAAAACACTTACTATTTCCTCTTACAATATTTTGCTGACGTCTTATGCCCTCGCCAATATTGTCACTATTATCATCATCATTATTATTAGGAGATAAAACTTCTTGATTACCATCTACTCTCCCGCCAACATTATTCACTTGTTGATTCTCTTCTCTACGTCCCAATATTTCCGGTTCATAATTGTGTATATAACCAGAACCCCAATGATCGTTGAAATCTTCTTCATCCAGTGTTAATAAATGATCAAGAATTTGTACACCACGTTCAAGGGGTCCATGGAATTTATTGATAAAATTTGAAATACGCAGATTGAGGCCGTAATCGGATTCTGTATCTAAAACGTTGTCAATATTTGATGCTGTAGTGGCCCAATAGAATAAATGTCTGCCTAAATGACTGCCCAAATGATTAGCAAATGCTTCGATCATCTTTCCTGTACTCCACTCGTTTTAACGACAACAACAGCCTTCATTATAAGGCTGCTTGACATTACAGATTTTTTTGGGGAAATTATGTAATTTAATTTAATTATAAAGTGTTTAATTCTGTAATGAGACAAAAATAAAAAAAAACATTAATATTAATTACAAATTTTGTGTTATTAGATATATTACATTATTTTTGTGTCTGCACATATTTTAATTCCAAAAAAAGAAAACAAACTGTAAAATATTTCATAATATCTCAACCACTACAAAACAATTATTATTATCTTAAAAAACAAAACCCACTATAAACTTCACCTTGATCATTGTCCCCCTTTTTCAATTCACATTTTATTTTTGTTTTTTTTTTTTTGTTTATAAATTATAATGAACAAATTGTTTGTTTGTTTGTCCGTATGTTTGTCTATTTAAATGGCTGTTATATCTATTGTTTTTATAGTTTTAGAGTTTTTTTTGGTTTATTCACTTTCACTTTAAAATGTTTTTTTTTGTTTCTTTAAAATGTTGCAGGAAGTCTTCTCAGTCCCCATTATAAATAGTAATATCGCGTTTTTCTGTACAAGAAATGCTTTAAATTGTGGTTAAATTACATTTATGCGGTGTCAAGTTTTTTGCGTAAATTTTTGTCTCTTTTTTTTCTTGGTATTACACAAGATAAACTACATTTATTTGTAATATATTTGGTCATATTTATAATTAATAATAATTTACGATTAAAATTAGTTAATTGGTTATAAATAGATTTTTGAGTTTTATTGAAATTGAAAGAAAACAACAATTTTAATTAAGCTCATAACTATATTTCGTTTTCTTAAAATCAGCAATTACATTATATTTAAAGGTTTCCCGATATCGTTCTTTAATTCATTACAGAGTTAAAATATAATATCATTTGTTTCTAGCCACAATCATAAAATGATTTGGGTATATGTGATTTATCATTCATTTCAAATATGTCCAAATATTCTTCTAAGTTCCTATAAAGAATTTATATTCTGATTCTTATTAAGATTTTTTAGTGGACAACTATGCCCTAATAATTTGGGTATATGCGATTTATCATTCATTTCAAAGATGTTCAAACATTCTTCTAAGTTTCTATAAAGAATTTATATTCTGATTCTTATTAAGATTTTTTAGTGGACTAACTATGCCCTACCGATATAATATCATCTTTTTTATTGCCACAATCTTAAAAAAATTTGGGTATATGGGATTTATCATTCATTTCAAATATGTTCAAACATTCTTCTAAGGTTCGATAAAGAATTTATATTCTGACTCTTATTAAGATTTTTTAGTGGACCTAACTATGCCCTACCGATTGTTTGTTTTAAAGCACGTTAGGGATTACAAACAATGAAATCATATTATTCTTTAATAAATCATACATTTCAAAATGTTTCAAACGATTGATAGAAATCATATTTTTTATTCAACGTTTGTACTTAGTAAAATATTTCATTATAATTCCCATTTGGTTTATTTATAAATAAATATAAGTAGTAAAGATTTTTGTTTTATTAAGCGCTTTCATAGGTACATATATATGAGCCGTATATGTTTTCTTTTTTTTTCTCTACGAGTACATTTTTCTTATTGTGCATAATGGGAAAATGGGCGGAATTCCGCCCACTTTTTTTCATATGTTACGGATAATTCCTTATTACTAAAATCGCTGGAGTAAAACGAATGACTTTCCAAAAAAGTTATTAAAAAAATCTTTATTGAAATCCTAAATTAAAAACTGTTTCAAACGATTGAGATTTAACGTTTGTATTTAGTGAAATATTTCATTATAATTCCCATTTAGTTTATTTATAAATAAAAATAAATTGTAAAGATTTTTTTCTATTTCGCAGTATTATAGATACATATTGTCATATGTCATATAATATTTTCTTTGTGAGTATATTTTTATTATTGTATATAAATGGAAAATGGGCGGAATTCCGACCACTTTTTTCATCTGTTACATCT
>JACGTJ010000521.1:3900-17660 GCA_014858695.1 Chrysomya rufifacies | reverse complement strand
TTCTAGTTCAGTTCCAGTTCAGTTCTATTTCAGTTTTGGTTGAGTTCCAATTCAGTTCTACTTGTTTATAGTTTAGTTCTAATTTTAAATTTAAAAACTTAACTTACAAAATCTTATATTTTCTTGTACTAATATTTTTAACTTATCTGTATTTTTTCTTTACAGTTATTAACCTTAACAACAGCCATATGTTTGATACAACATGTTGCAACGCAGCATGAAAATATACCATATGAAAATGTTGCTAACATTTGTGAAACTTGTGTGTGCTTAGATACACATGATGTTGCTAACGTGAATCAAACACATCATATGTTGAGCTGTGTAATGAAAGGTTTCAAACACATACTGGCAAGGTGGCCAGAGGAGTTTGGAAGAACTAATGGAAAAGGTATGTTTCTTAATATGATTTCTATTAATAATGATGAAACAAAAACATTCATAATAAAAAAAAAATAATAATATTAAATGTTCATTACAGACAACGTTATTTTGGCTAGTTTTTCCGGAAACACAATTGATATATTACAACAACTTCCCTCCACCAATGCTACATTAAGTTTCGCTTGTCGCCACTGTGGTATTAAACATTTACAGGCACCCACCTTTATGGATGTACCCAATATAGTATCATTAGATTTGGCCTATAATGAAATTAGCAATGATGAACTGACACCGGATGTTTTTAGAGGTCCTTATCATATAACCAGCTATGAACCAATAGCTTTAGTGGAATTAGATTTGAGTCATAATAAATTGACAACATTGGATCGTCGCATTTTTGAACATACACCCAATATAACGAAGTTAAATTTAAGTTGGAATAAATTTAAAGTTTTTGATAATCCCACTACCATGGCACTAGCTTCTGCTACACGTTTGCAGGTGAGATGTTGTTTTACCTTTTCTACTTGAACTTTTATAATATTTTGTATGATTTCTCACCCTTAACAGGATCTTGATCTCTCTCACACAGGCATAAAATCAATGACATCTGTGATTTTTGAAAAATTAACATCATTGAAAAACCTAAATCTGGCTGGTAACGATTTTATACATTTGCCGGAGAATTTTCAATTGTTGGGCAAAAGTTTACGCAGTTTAAATTTAGCTGGTAATAAGTTTGAAGATTTCAGTGAAGGCAGCTTTATAGGATTGAAAATACTGCAACGTCTGAACATAAGTGCAATGCCAAATTTGAAAGTAATACAAAATAATACCTTTTCGCGTTTGGAACATTTAACACATTTGGATTGTTCCAATAATCATAAATTGGAAAGTTTTGATTTGGATAGTTTAATGCATTGTGCTAACTTAAGTTATGTAAGTTTTATGTTCATAATGGAATCACAAACTTTGATTATTAATAATTAAATGTGAAATTTCAATTATTTAGCTGGATATTTCCTATTGTAGTTTGACTACGCTAAAACTTAATATGGATCTTTCGGCAATATCGGCTGGTAATAATACCAATATTACCTTACCAAGGCCCTGGCCTCTAATGAAAACTTTTAAAACTATTGGTAATCTATGGATGTGCGATTGTGAACTCTTACAAGTTCTCGAATATACGGGTTCCCATCATTTACATAATACCGAAGAAATAATACGTTGTGATAGTCCTTATATATTTGCCGGAACACGTCTAGCGAATTTATCTGCTGCACAAATTTGTTCCATGGATATTCCGAAAAAATACAAAGTTATCGATGAAGATCCACCACGTTTCAGACGTAAACGTTATATTATCTTAACAGTTATAACGGCGTCTGTGGTTATTGTCTTGGGTCTAATAATTGGTTTCATAGTGGTTTGTATACGCAGACGTTTGAAACGTGATGATTTTGGTGTGGAACCTATACGCTATACCAGTGTACGTAGTAGTAATTTATCGGCATTTTCACAAGGTCATACAAATGGTGCTGCCAGCAATGGAGGAGTTTGAAGCCATAGATTTAGCATATTTCTTGTTTAAGTTGTATATTAAAAAGAAAGAAGCAAAATATTCACTCAATCTATAGTTAAAAGTCTGAGTTGAAAAAAAGCTGTTTAAAATTTAAAAAAAAATATCTGTTCCATATAGATTTAAGTTAATGTTTCTTTTTATACCCTTCACTTATAGTGGACGGGTATATACAAGTTTGTCATTCCGTTGGTAATTTCTACATTTTTGATCTGAGACTGAGTATATTCTGAATCGTTCGGGTTCGAGAAATATGCATGTCCGTCCGTCGGTTTGTATGTCGTTTGTGAAGGCCCCCGACCATAAAGTTATACAATATATAAATCAAATCATTTCTTGGAGTCGCTAGAATCTTGCTATTTAAATCCGGCAATATCTATTCATAAATGGCTAAGATATCTTCAAAACAACCTTATTTTTAATTATATTAAGCCAAATCTTTGTTTCGGAATTGTAAAGCCGTTATAAATGAAGTCTCTCATTGTTTCACCGAAAATGATATTGATTTTTGGAGGATTTTATCGGATTCGACCATCTGGAACGGGGAACGAAATAGGCTATTTTAGGAGAATTGTTTTGTGTTAAACAACTTAAGTGAAGGGTGCATAAGATTCGGCATAGCCAAAGAATATAGCGTTCTTATTTGTTTCTTTGGTATTTGTATTTCTTCTTTTAATGATAACTTGACTGCAGTTCTAAATAAATATTTTTCTTTTCTTATTTTTTAATTATTCTAATTACAAAGAAAGATGTGCTTAAAATTAATTAATTTTATTAATAACAGTGTTACTGTTTGTTATGCCAAAAGAAATTTGAGAAATTCTAAAACCTAAAATTAAAAATTTTACAGTTTCTTTAAACAAAACGAATTTCTACTTATTAGTAGGAAAAAAATACGCTAATTAGTTGTATTTGTTTGTTTTTCACCACCTTTTTGATGTTAGATTTGAGATTATAAAAATGTATTTTTTGTTTATTATAAAGAAATAACGATAAAAAACTATGTTGCTTATTATGATTTTATTTCTATTATAAAATAAACATTTTTATTATTTAACTAAAGGTCTAAGATTTTTTTTCTACAAAAAATTCTCATCATTTAAGTTATATAGTTAGTGTTTTATTAGGTTGTAAAATTATATCATTAATTGCAATCTTTTGAAAAACAAACTAACTTACCAGCTTAATATTAAAGTCAGAGTTAGTTTTATCAAAATGAGTATGTATCATACCTGTAAAGATAAAAATAAAAAGAAAAAAATATTTGAAAACAAGAAAGTACTAAAGATTTTTATCTTAATTTTAAAATATTTTATTAATACTAAAAAAGAATAATTAGTAAATTATTAAAAAATATATAATTTTAAAATGTTTAAATTTTTTGTCTTTTGTTAAAAACAACAGATGATACTTTCTTCGCAATCATGAATATAAAATTATTATAAATTTTTATAATAATTTATAACAAAAATTTGTTTTTTTTTCAATTATTATGTATTATTCATAACTATAATAAATTATAAAAAAAATATTATAAATTTCAAGTGCATTATATGAAAAAGTTTAGTATTATATATTACAACATGAATGTATAACACTCAGTATAATGAATTATAATAAAAAATTTGCTTTAACTAATTCTTCAATTATTATGTATAATAATTATAATATATACATAATTATAATAAATTATAACCAAATATTATAAATTTTAAATGCATAATATTGAAACAATTTAAAGTAATATCTCATTGAAATAAATTGATGTATTATAATATAATTATTATATATTATAATATAATTGTAAACGCATTTTAATGTTTATATGTTATGTATATGATAAATTATAACATATTATAATAAATTATACTGAATTATATGAGTTATACTGTTTTATAACAAATTATATTAAAATTCTAATGTATAGCAATTATTTATCCTAAATTGTCTAGAAGATTTATAATGCATTGCAATGCAGTTATAAAATAAATCATAGCATATTATAATACAATCGTAATGTATTATAATGAATTATATTGTGCATTATAAATGATTATAATAAAATCTGAATTCCTTCTAAGTAATCTGGACTAATTCGAATCCATTATAAGAAACATACAAGAATTTTTAAAGAATTTGAATATAATTAAATATAACGCATTATAATACTAGTATAATGTGTTATAATTAAAGTTATAATAGTTAATATTATTCCACTGAATCTAGTTTAGTTATAAATAACCATAAAACATTAACATTATTAGTAAATTTAAATCATGCTTTAAACAATTTCACACAAATTAAGCAAATCGACAACATTTTTATGGAATTTAGCATAGATGTTCGCATATCCCATGTTACAACATCTTTCATACTACATACCGCCATAGGTTTAAAGAATTTGTATTAAAATTTGCACACAGAAATATCCTAAAACTCGAAGCCTTAAGAAAACGATATCTCACTTTATGTCCATCCGTCCATTTATCGATCCCTTGACATCAAATTATGGCATTTTGAAGGTTATCTTAACTAAATTTAACACACACTTTTATATTGACATCTATTTTGCAAATGTTTAGTATCGATTTGCCATTTTTTTTTTCCAAAAATTAATTTCAAAATGTATCAAAAATATTAGATTTTATTAAAAAACTAAGACAACTCATTTTCGAGTTAAATTGTTATGAAGAAAAGTACCCCAAGAATTTGGAAAAAAATAACATAAGCAATACTAGAGCCAATTAAGAAAAGAATAATAAGAAAAGAAAAACTTCGAAATTCAATTGACTAAGTAATTTCAAATCATAAAATCCAGTTTTCTGTTAGTAAACTGTTGCTATTAGCTAAGAGTAGTGTAGTGTTACGTTAATTTATTTTAAATTAAAATTTCTTTAATATTATTCCAATGAGATTCCTTTCAAATAACATTTTATTACAACTCGTTAAAAATAAATTCCTATACATGCAATTGTATTCTTAATAATCAATTTAAATCTTTAATTAGCTAATTTATAACAAACTACTACTGAAATTATTACACAAAACTTACCGCTATAATTTGCAAATTAAGTTTATTGCCACACAATTACCTTATATCAATTTACTAACTTTATAAGCATAATAACTACTAACAAGCTGCTTAATACTTTCAGAAAATATCATTAGAACATCAATTAAATAAAACTTATAAAACAATTAAATTTAACATTCCTTTTCTTATTCTTTTTTTCCTTTTTACAGTCACTTAAAAACTAAAACAAAAAAATTGCAATAAAGAAAAATACCAGCAAATTAAATAGCAGTAACAACAACAACAGCAATATGTTCTTGCGCAAGAGTCTAGTTTTCCTAATGCTTTTCCTAGTGATTAGCTCTGCATCGGCAGCACGTAAAACAAAACGTCCCGCTAAGCCAGCCAAAACATTTCCTCGCACCAATGTAACACCTTCACCACAACAATCAATGGCAGCTAGTTCTACCCTCCAACAACAACAAGCTACATCTTCTAGCAGTTCAACAACTACTTCATCGACAACAGCAGCACCCATTAAACAAGAGAATGTTAGTGTAGAGGAAGCTGAACTAACAGGAAATGTTATGAATGACAATGAATTACCAAAACCAATGAATGGTGCTGCCGTTGCTTCGTCTGCTGGTAACGGAAATATGCATCAAGAATTAATGCCACAAGAGTCTAAAACTGAAATGCCTGGTGATATGGAAGGTGGCGATAATGGTATGATTGAAGAGGAATGTGATCCTGATATGATTGGTTTTGAAATTATAACAGGGTAAGTTAAGCTAAACAGTAATATATTATGAAATTAAAAGAATTTTAAACTAAAAGTTAGTAAATTTCTTGAGGAAATGACAGGAAATGTTTTTTTTTTTACAAAAATTAGGTTAAATTCTTTGTTGCTAAGTGTAAGTTAAACCTCAATACAACTAAATGTTTTTTTCTTTCTACAATATATTATAATTTTTGTTAGTTATGTTTATCTAAATTTGACGAAATGTCATATGCATGACATAAACATTTTAAAACTAAATGTTATATAATATGTTATTGCTGTTGGCTTAAGTCTTTTATTGTTTTTCTGTATTTAAAAGAATTTTGTAATAAAATCTTTCTATTGGTTTCTCTCAACATAATAAATGATTTAACTGTAAAAATATTTCTTTTAATAAAAAAAATTTACTACTCTTCATTAGGTTTGTTGCTTAAATCTTTTGTTTAGTAAACATTAACCAAACCTCTAAATGAAAAGTGAAACTTTGAAAAAATAAAAAATTGTTCACAGCATTCACGCGACTAAAAGAGATCATAATTTAGCTTTTTATAGATTATTGTATTTTAAACTATAGAAATTTATTTCTTCTGCTAATCATATATAATGCAAATTTCATTTTAAAACAACTTCAAGATGTTGAATTGTAACGGTTACTAAGGAAAGTAACTTTTGCTTCTTCAAATATATAAGAAATAAAAAAACAAAATTCAAGATATTTTATTTTCATGTTAATAATATGTTAATTTTGTTTACTAATATGTGATAGCTCTATTTTCAAATTTTATTGTTTATTTAATTTGTTAACAAGAGAAAAAAATATGGTTAACAAATAAACAGCAGCAGAATTTCAAATGTTTACATATCAACAACTATTCTTTTGCTTACTCATAGGCAAAAGACTCTTCATCATCGTCATCAGCAACATCATCATTTACTTCACTGAAGAGTTTGTTTTTTTTTTAGCTTTTTTTGGTATAAATTTTTTAATTGTTGTTAAATGTTTATTACGTTTATCATCATAATAAAAACGTAGTGAACTGAACTTTCGTTTTCATTTATTTCAAAAAGATTTTAATGCAAAAAAAAAAATAAATAAAATTAATGTGTTATAAATACGTGTATTATTTCATTACCTTTTTTGTGGTAAAAAAAACATAGGTAAACATTTTTGTGTAATCATGTTGTTTTTATTGAAACATTATAATATTATATGATTTAAAATTTTTAATTATTATCAAGATTGAAAGTGTAATTTGTTTCTTCAAATTACAATGTTTAGCGAAATTGTTCGTATTTAATGTTTTTTTTGTTTTTTTCTTTTTTTTTAATTTTGTTTTTATTTTGTTAAAAGAATTTGTTAAGGCGTTAACAGAGAAATTTTTATTTATTATTCTATTTATTTGAGATAATATGTGGGTTTTGTTTTCTTAAGTTGAGCTTTAATAAACAAAACAAAAAAAATTAGAGTGTGGGAAAAGTTTTCTATAAATATTATAATATAACATGAATAATTGTTATCAAATTTGTTTAAATATTAATTTATGATTAAGGGCCTCGGAGAAGATTAAAGTTAAAGTTTAAATGTTTAACTTTCCACGCATTATTTCTTTTTTCCAAAAAATCTTTGAGCTCCTACCAAGATCTTTCAATTTCTTTGAAAAAAATAAAAAAATTAAAATATATAATAACGTGTAAATTCAATAGTTTTGTTGAAATTATTCATAAATTTTTGAATTTGAAGAAAGTTGTATTTAAACAAAAATCTTTAAAATTACACTTTGTTTCGATTTGTTTAAAAAAAATACTATTCCAATAAAATGAGGTAACAATTATTTAAATCTTAGCATAAACAACGATTTTATTAACAATTACATGTGATGAAACTTTATATATTCAGTATATAAAGTGGAAGACTAATGCTCCTATTGGCTAAGGATTATCAGGATTAAAACATTTGACATTTCAGTATAATTTTTTGTATAAAGCATAATAATGTCTAAAAATAATATAAAATAGTAGGATTGTTAATAATTATTATAACTCTAATGTACTATATAATTATAATAATTTTTAGTATATTTTAAGCCCATAACAATTAGCTTTACAGTATCTTACTATAATCTTATTATAATGAAATTTTTTCTATTATAAAACATTATAATTCATTATAATGCTATTATAGTATATTATAATCCTCTTAATACATTATAATTCATTTTAAATCTATTATAATGCTACAAAATATGCTAAAACTTTAGAATGGCATGTAATAATGTATTATAATGCTTTATAGTCTATTATAGTTCTACTATAATGCGCTCAACTATTTTAAAGTCTCATTATAATGAAATTTTATTTATTATATTATAATTATAAAACCTTAAAATTGATTTTATTATAATGGCACATAATATGTTACAATGATATTATAGTGTAGTAAAGTGGCTTATAATGTATTGCAATTTCATTGCAATCCTATATTAATATGTTATAATCCATTACAATACTATTATAATATGACACAATGATTTACAAATACACATTATCATAATCTTATTATAATGCTTTTAGAAGTATTATAATTCTTTTATCATGCATTCTACTGTATCACAATTTTATTATAAAGCATTTATATCAATTATATTCCTATTATAAGCATTTATAATCTATTATAATATATTATAATCTTATGATAATAGTTTGCATTGCATTATTATAAATTATAATACTATTATTATAATTTCTATAGTGTTTTATAATATTTTTATAATATGTTAGCATTATTATCAAATTTAATTCTATTATAATAAGTTATAATCTGAATATTGTAATCATATTATAATGCTTCATAACATTTTAAATATTTTTATAATATGTTACATCATATGTTTTGTAGTTCTACTAAATTTTGTTTTGTTTCATTAGAATTCTGTGTGATGTTAGCTAAAGCAATTTGCAACAATTTCATATTAATTAACCTAAAATATTTTATTTTATAGAAACAAAAAACACCTATTTCCTTTAAAATTTTTGTTAACAACGTTTTGTTTTTCTTCTTACTCATCTTACAGTTATGTATTATCGGCGCCATCACAATTACTTGACACACTGCCTGGTACACTCATGTTGACCGATTGCTTGGAGGCATGTCAGATAAATGAATCATGTACGGCTGTTAATTATGAAACCGGCTTATGTGTATTATTCAAAACAACCGCCGATAGAACACCAGGTAAATATAACTTAAATAATAAACTTACACTGAAACTAAACAAAATTGCAAAATCCTGTTGCTTTTACAAAAAGCTTAACACAGATTTTTTTGCAAAAAACAAGCAATATTTCAATTCTGACCTATTGCACAAAATACTTTTTTCTTTCTGTTGAGCTGAGTTTTGTCAGATAAATAAAATTCATGCTTTTAAAAGAGGGGGGCTTGTCTCTTTAAACTTGTCCTTGTTATTTGATTTTATTGAAAAAAAAAACACCAAACAGAATAAAAAAAAGAGAATTAAAATAATAATGTTGGCGAAAAGGAAAACATACATATATTTCATATAAAGAAATCCAGCCATAAAATCTTACTTATAGGCCTGTTTCTTTTCATTAATAACAGGTTTCTCGACTAAATGTGTACAGAAACATTTACAGGCTGTTTATGAATAGCAAAGTAAAAAAAAAAAAGAAAAATTGAAATCAAGTAATACAAAATCATTTTGCCAACGCCTTAACGCACTTTGTAAAGACAGACATAGGAAAAAAAAAGAAACCAAAACATGACAAAAAATAAAAACTGAAAACACACATAAAATATAAAAACATTAAAATAAAGCACTATGGGTCTTCCAAAAAAAAGAACCAGGAAGATAAGAATTTGAATCTTATAGAGGATTTGTCAGGAACAAACTCTTAGAATATCTTACAACAATTATAATACTTTATAATAAAATTATAATTCATTATAATATGTTATACTATAATTATAACTTATTATACTTTAATTGCATTATAACTTATTATACTTTAATTGCTACAATTATAATCTATTATAAAATTATAATTTATTAAAAATCCAATACCTTAAATCCTTGAATTTTTTTTTACTTAAACAAAAAACTTAAGAATAAAACACTTTAAATCCCTTAAGGTTTTTTTAAATATTTTGTTATGATTTAAACCCATAGTAAATCCCCCTGTTGTAATACTTAATATTTTTTCTGTCTCTGTTGCTGCTGCTGATGTTGTTGTTGTCGATTTCAACATACTACAAGCCTTTTTCTTAATGCCACAAACAAACCAAAAAAAGTATATATATATTCACTATATACCAAAAAAGACTTAAAGATTATATTGGCCTTCGTCTGATTTCTTAACGCCTGTTAATTTTTTACTAACAGCCAACAACAAGTGCGTGTTAAAAATATGCAATTTTATAGGCTGGTTTAATATGCACACAAGTTCTTTTAAGAAAAAAGGCCAGTCTTAAAAAAAAAATAAATACACACAAAATATTATTAAAAACTAGAATTATACTCCATTTACAGTTAAGTTTATTTTTTTTGTACAGACAAACAAACAAAGTGCGTAAAATCTTAATTTTTATTTTATTTTTAGGATCACTTTCGCGTTCACAATACCCAGTTTTTACAATTTACGCACAAAAATCTTGTTTGGGTGTACGTCCTTGCTCTAAAGCCTGGTGCATTGATCGTGTACAAAACTATCGTTTAGTCGAACATGTTAAATCCAGTCAGACAGTCTATTCAAGACGTGATTGTTTGGAATTGTGTTTGGGTGAAACTGAATTTACATGCAGGTAAGTTTTGTGCATAAAAATGCATGAAGAATAAATATGTGTCTTTTGCTAAAAGTTCTTAAATGAGTAATAAATAATACTCAGTTAATGGAAAGAAATTATAAGAATTATTAAAATATATGGCTAATAAAAGGAGATGCAATTTGTAAAAGTATACAATTGTAATAATCATATTTAAATATATAATATAACCTTAATACTAAATCACACACACACAAAATTATGCACAAACGTAAGTTGTAAATTACAACAAATTATGTTATATCTGAAGATGTAAAATCCGCTTTTAACTATGGAAGAGATCTTAAGCTTAAACTACAAAAAACTGTATAGAATAAAACTACATACACAATTTTTCTTTAGCATCTTAAATTTACTTGCTAAATGTTAATTTCGGAAGGTTTAGTACTTATAAAATTTTCCTACTTTTTAATTTTTGGTACTTTTTTGCACTTTCTTTAAATTTCAGTACTTTTCATTTATTTGGTAAATATTTCCAGTATTTAACACTTTTTGAAATTTTTGGTACCCGTTTTTCGTTTTTAGACTTTTTCCGCCTTTGGTACTTTTTTAAATTTTCGGTACATATGTGGATATAGGAAAATTCCTATCCCCATTTTCGTGATTACTTCATAACACATTTTATAATTACAACGTATTTTTGAATAGATTAAACATAAAAAGTACCACAGAACCCTTAAACTTGCTAATTTCCAAAACGTACCGGATTTTTTCTAATTTGCAAATAAAAACCGAATTTAGACCTTGATTTGTTGCAAATTTACTTTCTTATCCTTTGTATCACCAAAGAGGATGAAATTCATCAAATTAACAGGTTCCTATTACATTCTCAAATAACAAAAAATCATTCTTAATGTAGAAAATATAATCTACCCGTTCAGAGACCAAATTACAGTCCAAACTTGCTGCAGACGTTTGCATTGTGTTTTGACGAATTAGTCAGCCAGAGAGTCAATAATGCTACTATTTTATGTAGCCATATAACAAGTAATAGTATCATTGTAAAGCAGTAACCCATAATTAACTTTAAATACAACATTTAGTTTTAGTACGCTCATTAAAATATTTAACAATTAAAAACTTGTTCCTTTAAGAATCAGCCATGATTTACACTTAGTGGCATCATTAGCTTAAAATAACATGGCACGTTAACACCTAAAATCATATATACCAAAGCTTTTACTAATACCTTAACTAATATATTTCAATTATACTTCAATTATTAAATATTCTACATATTTGTAATTATATAAACTTAATAAATCTCTTATATACTTTTATCTTTCTTTCCTCCTTTTCTCATATTTACCTCTGCTATCTAAACTTTAACTCTAAATTTTCCTAAATTTGTGTGTGTGGTTACAAAATATTGCTTCATTTTATATCTTCGTTAAACTTCACTTCCTCCAAAAAAAAAAAAAAAAAAAAAAAATGCCAAATATAATCCAAAATAGATCTGCCAATTACTATCGTCACTCTGGTTTGTGTGAGTTATCTGATATGGATCGTATTACTTTGTCTGGTTCAAATAATGTGGAACCCTATGATGGTGCTGACTACTTGGAAAACAATTGTGCCGAAGAACCTAGCAAATTATGTGAATTCAAAAGAATTTCCGGTAAAATCTTGAAAACTGTTGATTCTGTCTATCAAGATATTAATTCCATTGAAGAATGTCGTGAATTATGCTTGAACTCACCATACAGGTAGGATTTTAGTTTAAATAGAAAATAAAACCAAATTTTGTATTAATTCCTTCTATTCACAATCTAGATGCCATTCTTATGATTACAATGATACTGGTGATATGGTTTGCCGTTTATCTCATCACTCACGCTCTACTCTAACCGATGTTGTAGATCCCTATTTGGATGTGCCAGAAGGTGCCACCTATGAATTGTCTTCTTGTTATAATGTTTCGATTGAATGTAAGGCCGGTGAAATGATTACCAAGATTCGTACTTCCAAATTGTTTGATGGCAAGGTTTATGCCAAGGGCTCACCCAAACATTGTGCTGTTAATGTTAACAATTCCTTGGAATTTGATTTCCGTATGGGTTATAATGATTTAGAATGTAATGTACGTCAATCTGCCTATGGTCGTTATATGAATGATATTGTTATTCAACATCATGATATGATTGTTACATCATCCGATTTGGGTTTAGCTGTTTCTTGCCAATTTGATTTGACCAATAAAACCGTTTCCAATGATGTTGATTTGGGTGTTACTGGCGAAATTGAGTCGTCATTGAGCGAAGAAATCATTATTGATTCTCCTAATGTTATTATGAAGATCACTTCTCGTGATGGCAGTGACATGAAACGTATTGCTGAAGTTGGTGATCCTTTGGCTTTAAGATTTGAAATTGTCGATCAAAACAGTCCTTATGAAATTTTCGTACGCGAATTGGTTGCTATGGATGGTACTGATAATGCTGAAATTACTTTAATCGATGCTCATGGCTGTCCCACCGATCAATACATTATGGGTGCCGTACAGAAAATGTCTTCGAATCGTAAATATTTGATTTCTCAATTTGATGCTTTCAAATTTCCCTCTTCGGATGTTGTACAATTCCGTGCTTTGGTTACTCCTTGTATACCTAGATGTGAACCTGTTATTTGCGATAATGAAGATAGTGTGAGTGGTGAATTGAAATCGTTGATTTCTTATGGCCGTAGAAAGAGATCGATCGTGAATGGTACTGATGGTGGTAAGTTTTCAAGGATGATTTTCTTGCCAACGAAAAATTATGAGATACTAAAGTTTGTGTTATGTTTTTCTTCTTTCTTTTAGTGGAATTTATGTTGTCTGCTTTGCATCGTCAACAACGTGATGTTAGCCAAAAACCTGATGACAAGATTTTGTTGACTGAATCCATTCAAATTACTGATAAATTTGGTTTCAATCGTGAAGATGCTAATGCTTTGAATTCGGCTGAACATCGCGAAAAGGTTTACTCAGGCATGACAGAAGAAGCTTTCACTTGTCTAAATGGTTATGGTAAGTTTTCAAATAATTTTTGTTTTATATTAAAAAATTTCATAAAAAATCAAAAAAAATTTTACAGAAACTTAAAAATTTTCGCAAATTTTATATGAAAACGAAATTTTTCAAAAATTTTATAGGAAAACAAAATTCTTAAAAAAAAATCTATAA
>JACGTJ010000515.1:7305-18769 GCA_014858695.1 Chrysomya rufifacies | reverse complement strand
ACTAGAACAGAACTATAACAGAACTAGAACTGAACTAGAACAGTACTAGGACAGAACTAGAACTGGAAGTGAACTTGATCTGAACTAGAACTAATTGGATGGTGGAGGGCATTTAAGATTCGGCACAGCAGAATATAGCACTCTTAGTTGTTTCCATTTAAATATTTCTATAATTATTACTTTTCAAAAGAAAAATTTAACTAATTTAGAACTTACGTTAGTAAAACCGGTTCATCGACGCAACCACCATCGCAAGCATAATAACTACGATCGGAACGATCTAAAGCTACATTAATAACAGCCTTATTATCTTCAGTCACTGTAATGGTTACATTAACATGCGTACGATTGCCATAGTTTAAACGACGAAAATGAAAATCACGATGCAAATACTTTGGATGCATATTACACTCCAAATGTTGATTACTAAAACGAAAGCTACCAAAACTTAGCACCATTGCCTGTATAACACCCGATGAGCCAGCACGTATAAGATTATGACAACCCTGTTTTTCCAATGTCAGCATCCAAGTAGAGACTAGTTTATTGAGTTTTTCCAGTGAATCCATCGGTAACCATAAGTTATCTGCTTGTAGTGTATGATATGAATCATAACAGCCTTCGGCATATGTTAAAGCTTTTGCGATATCTTGTTTTGAAGGAGCTGATACTGAAGCGAATTCTTCGAATTCATAACTGCGAGTTTGGGAGAGCACGGCATACATGGTGGCATTAATACGATCACCATTTAAACTATTCTCAGCTTTTGAGGTGCTTATGGTAAAACCGGTAGCCCAGAGATCAGACCAAACATTTATATGTGATTGTCTATAATTGTGGATGGCTGTACTAGCCGATTCTGTTTTGATTTGCAAGCTTTGTAATACTTTTGTCATAGCCATAATGGCTTTCTGTTCGGTTTCCTCTATAGCACTACTGACAACTTTCTGTTGATCTTTCTTTAAAGGTTTTGAATAGTGAACAGCTATTGGAATTTCCATTTTAATGCTGCCACGTTTCTTCAATTGTATATTACGTGACATTTGTGGTTTCACTATTGTCACTACTATTATCAGTGAAGCATCATCTAAATTAGGATTAATAGTGCCCGTTATTACATCATATTGTTTGGCAGTCTCAGAAGAACCCAATTGTATATTACGTGTGGAAGGATTTTGAAAATGTACACGTGGAAGTATTAAATTAACTTCTTCCATAGTATTGCGAGTATTCGTGATTTTTATTTCTTGCATAAGGACGCTTGGATGTGTACGATGTGCATAATAAGAATATGAAACAAACATATTAGAAAAACACTGGAATCTAAAAAAAAAAATAAAATAGTAAAACATATACATTTTGTTTTTTGACACAATTTTTTTTAAGAAAATACCTCCAAGCAATGCCAGTTAAATACTCAACGACAGTTGACTCTCTGCCAGCTTCATTGGTTTCTTTTACCGATATTACAGGATGAAATTGTGTAGGCAATTGCATGGCTCGGCCATATTTGATATTTAAAGGAGCATCATGTGCTATTTCTAAACCTATATAACCATTGCCAACATAGGGTATAATATTGCGTTCCTCTGCCAGAGGCGGCACGTGACGTATATTGGCATCAAATTCGAAATTTTGCAAGAAAAACGGTGTTAAACGATCGTCCATGCATTGCATTAAAGGATCTAAATTTATAATAGCAGATCATTAAGGAAATTATATGGTATTTTTTAGGGAAGTTATATTTAATATCAAACCTTTTTTTTCCGGTGCACTCATGAACAGATATCGAAAAATGGGTGGTAATATGTAAAAGAAAATACAAACTCCCAACATAACTGCAAATAATCGTCGATAGGAAACAAATAGTTTCCTTGTTACTTCGGTAACATCGAACTTATATTTAGCTGTACGAAACATATTTGTTAATATGATTTAATTTAATAAATTATATTAATTATTTCACTTTTTTCTAACACCGGTTATCATAACTTCATTGTTTATCGTTTTTTTCGTTTTACAGCATAGCAAAGTTTTTCACTAATACTAACACCAAGCTATCATATGGTAGTGTCAAGTAAACATCACTACTGTGAATTATTTGTAGATAAAGGATGACTAAAGTGCTGCCACAGTGATGATGTTCATTGTGCATGTCTCTTTCAGAAATCAAGGAATTTTAAATACAATTTTTGCAGGATTTTATTACGATATACAATCACTTTTAACAAACAGTCGGGCGGACAATTTTAGATCTCATTAGAGTCTTTGCAGGCCCCAGAACAGATGGTGTCTTAGATCAATAATGTTATATATTTTTAAATGAAAGAAAACCTTTTTAACACAAATTATGGAATATTTAGGATGAAACGATAATGTTAAAAACCATCTGGTAACACTACAAAAGAGACTGCGGAGAATAAGAAGTAGCATGTAAACAAACAACACAAAACTAACCTAAAAATTTATTTGTAAACAGAAGAACATAATTTTAAACGTTTTAAATAGTGTTAAAAATTTTATTTACCAAAACAGCTTTTATAATATTTACAAAAAATGTCAAATGACAAACGCACTATATATGTTGGTGCCTTAGCCGATGAGGTAACAGAAAAACTTTTAAATGATGCATTTATACCATTTGGTGATATTGCCGACATACAAATTCCGGTTGATTATGAATCGCAAAAACATCGAGGTTTTGCTTTTATAGAATATGAATCTGCCGAAGATGCTGCGGCTGCAATAGATAACATGGTAAGTACTTTAAATTTTTATATTATTTAATATTGAATAATTGTAAATCCTTAGAATGATGCAGAACTATGTGGTCGTACAATAAGAGTTAACTTAGCTAAACCGGTACGCATTAAGGAGGGTAGTTTCAAACCTGTATGGGCAGATGATGATTGGTTACAGAAACATGCTGGTGCCACTCTTAAGGATAATGAAACAGAAGCATCCAAAACGGAGTCATTACAAAATGATGGAGAAGAAATAAAATCTCCCTCTACAGGTCCAGCTGTTATAGAAAAATCGGAGAAACGTAATCCTCAAGTATTCTTTGATATACGAATTGGTGGTAATGATGTTGGGCGTATTGTAATGTTATTACGAGCTGATGTTGTACCTAAAACGGCAGAGAATTTTAGAGCTTTATGTACACATGAACATGGTTTTGGTTATAAGGGTAGTACATTTCATCGTGTTATTCCCGAGTTTGTAGGTATAATTTGGTGTCTTGGTAAAATTAAGAAGTTTATAGTTTTTTATATTATTTTAGATGTGCCAGGGTGGTGATTTTACTAATAATAATGGCACGGGCGGTAAATCAATATATGGCAAAAAATTTTCTGATGAAAATTTTACTTTGAAACATAATGGTTTTGGTACATTGTCAATGGCTAATTCCGGTCCCAATACAAATGGTTCACAATTTTTTATATGTACCACAAAGTAAGTAAAACGTTTTTTTTAAAGTTAATTTGTATTATCCTTAAAAGTAAGTAAAACTTTTATTAATTGTATTTTAATGTTTAATTTCAGAACTGATTGGTTGGACAACAAACATGTTGTGTTTGGACATGTAATTAGTGGAGCTGATGTGGTACGTAAAATAGAACGTTGTGGTTCTAAGTCTGGTACCCCATCTCAAAAAGTAGTTATATATTCTTGTGGAGAACTTAAGTAGTTACTGCTGTAACTAATCTTTAGTTGTTTTATTAATCTAACGTACTATAATTGAAAAATAAAAAAATAAATAAATTTAAGAAATAAACGTTAAAGACAAATAAGAGACATGAAACGTACTTTTGAAATTTGTATATTTATTCAATATAATCGAGCTCTGAAATGGGCAATATATGATTAACAATACTTATTTAATGAGCAATGAAAAGAAAAGAAATTTGCTTATAAAAGATTTAAAAACAAGCAAAAAATTAACTAAGTGAAGGAAACCTGCATCAAAAAACATAAATAGCGGCAGTTTTATGTAAAACCGTTAAATCACCTAACGTTAAAATACTTGGGTTGGGTTTTGACTGGCTTTAGCATACTTTCATGTATTGCGGTTTTTTAACACTTCAGAATTCTACAGTTTTTACACATTTTAAAATGATTTCAAGCAACACTAGTTGATTTCGTTAAAAACTGAAAAATATTCCAAAACCTGATGTGTGCGTATTTAGGTAAAAACTTCAATAGTCCATAACACCAAAACTAGTGAATTGTATTGTATGCTTTATTATCTACTCAAAATATTTTCATAATTGTTGTGTCTTTAACAATACCATACAGTTAGAATTACTAAACAGTAAATGTTATAAATTCAACATTAACTTGGCTTCCAATAAATTGACCTTGACTGATTGAAGAGTCAACTTGTTAGTAAATAAAATGTCGAAAGGAACTTTTTCCTCTCAATTACTTACTTTAAATAATAATCGACTTTCGTGCTGCTTGATAATGCAACAATACAAGAAAGTGAAAAAGTCTCCGTGCTTAAATGTATGATAAAATTGTTTTTTTTTTTATTCACTGTAAAATCGATCTCGGCTTATCGAAGATTCGACTTTCAAATAAAAAAAGTCGACTTTTCTGAAAAAGTAAAAAAGGTTTAGAACATTTGAATATATAAAAGTCGACAAAATAATTTCCAAAAATATAAATGTGGTAGCACTAAATTGTTGCAATTATAGAAGTCTGGCTATTCTAATTTTGTTCTTGACAAATGAAAGGAAAGTTAGAATTCGTTTTAAGCAGATAAATTTAAATCACAACGTATGCTTTGGTTTAAATCGTGTTTTTTATTGGCATTGAACACTTGAAATAAAAAGGATCTTGTCCAGTCATTACCCTGAAAAATAATTTTAATTAGTTTAGATCACAAAGTCTCTACTTTGGTTTAGATCAAAATGTCACGAAATTGAAAATATACATACATAGTTTCTTTTTGTCTGAAAAACTGGGAAAAGAGGTAGTAGAATTGCATAAATTTTAAAAAATTTATGTTAATTTAAAAATTTAACTACTTGAACAGTTAAAAAACTCGATTATTTTAAATTGAAAATCAAAAAGTCGACTTTTTCTTTCAACTTTGAAACACAACGTAGAGTAACCTAATTTGATTCAGTTACAAGCACGGCCGAGTTAACAAGGTTATGAACGCTATATTCGGCTATGCCGAATCTTATATACCCTTCACTTAAGTGACCTATATCATTCCCCGTTTCAGATCCGATTCCGGTTAGATGTTGATACGAAAAATTCTCCAAAAATCAATAAAATTTTTAGTTTAAAAATTAAGTCTCTATCTTTTATAACGGCTTCACAAATCCAAAACAAAGATTTATGGTAATGTGGTGTGTTTGTTTATGGTAATGTTGTGTGTTTGTGTGGTTTTTATTAGCAAAACAAAAACAACTATTATGAATAAAATAAATTTTAATCGTTTTTGGTCAATAACTCGACTATTTACTAACCGATTTAAAAAAATTATAGATTATGTTGGGGTCCAAGTCCGTAGTAGGTATAGAAATAGTAAAAATCCAGTGTAAATAAATTCAGCTTAATGTTTTTAAAATTTGACAACACTAATATGCGTCAATGAAAACCAGTGTTATCAATTCAGTAATTTTTCGGACATTATCCAAGGAACATTTGCTAATAAAATTGTAGTTTTTTATGGGAACATGTTACGAAGATTTTCTTATACACTTTCAATAATTTGAAATAAGCCGATTACAATAGTGCAATTAAAAAAATTAGGCAAATGAAAACGATAATGGTTAAGTAAAAGCAAAACTCAATTTTCTTATCTGCTGAATGTGGTTCCAAAAAATTTACTATATATCTTTTCAATACCTCATTTTTCGATATTTCATATTAAAGTCAATTTGTATCTTCATTTGTAACCAAGTTACATGGAGTGTCAAAAAAAGTTCCATGTTGTAACAAAAACCTAAAATATATCTAAATTTATAAATATTCTTTAACATAACTTCCATAGATTTAGCAATTTCTAAATATTTTAGTTCTCTAAAACAGCCCCTTTTTAATAGCAAGAGTTGACGTTTGACAACACTGAAGAAAACAGCAGCAAATATTGCATGTTATGTTATAAGTTGACATCACTTATTTTTGACAAATAAACATTAATGGCTGACAGAGCTCTCGAACGAAGAAGCAGTAGTGGGATTTTTTCCATTTTTTCGAAAAATTTCGCTCCAATTTGCAAATATTAACAAATAAATAGGACATTAATTGATTAGGAAGTGAATTAAGTAAACGTTTCTTAATAGAAACATAAACAAAACGTAGGCATAATGTGGCCACAAGCATTGCAAATGACCAGGGACGAATGTCGAGGCATATTACGGAGACTTGGTAGGTTGTCGTTCGTCGTGTGCTGTACATACTGCAGTAAAAAAGTGGTACTGTAGTGTATAAGTGAAAATAATATTAAAATTGATTGCGAATGCCATATTAATCCACGAAGATTAGTGGTTATGGAAAAACATAATTAAAACAAACAATTCTTTTGTAATACTTGTAAATAAAATGTGAATTTTAATATGTGATCTGTGTATTTTAGAGCTGGAATCATATTCTCAAGTGATAAGTGTGTTTCGCGCTCAGGGAGGTCTTAGTGATGCCAAGGCCAAACTATTAGAGGAATTACGTGGTATATTTCATATATCGAATGAACGTCACCGTGCAGAAGCCAGACGTGTGGCCAATGATGAACAGTTGGCTACTATAGCAGAAGCGTAAGTTAATTTTTCTATGAGTGAGCTATTGGAAAGAAGTTATAATCTTTAAGACTAATGATGGGAAATATGTAATATTTTTGTTAATTTTAGTATATCAGGTCCAAATACTTGGCAAGAATGGTCTCGTGAAGGAAGACGTCCTTATCCCATGTTGCCACGTGTGGCTCCACAAACTGCATTGGCCCTTTTAGCCAATAATGTGGCCGAAGAAACAGCTCAAGAAAATGCAAAACTACCATATCCAGCTGAAACAGCAGATGCCATTAAAGAGGAGCAACAACAAATAGAAAATCAAAAATCTATGGAAGCTACTGTAGAACGCAGTAATTATGTTGTAACCAATGATCCGGTGAGTACGAAATTATGTTCATTTTGCCTTTTCATATGTCTTGTGTTACACATGTATTATATAAGTTTTAGGAAAAGGCGACAAGTTAAAAGTTTTATTTTTGCTTAATTAAAAGTGTTTTAAAAAATTAACAAAAATGTGAGATTTTGTAAATATTGTTGGTATTTTGTTTTTTTTTCTGTGGGTAAAGTTTGTTGCATTCGTTTATTATAGCTGTGTGTATAAACTTGCACAGCGTATAGTTAATCATTCACAATAGTTATGTTATACTTCATACAGAGTTGTATTTGCATTTAAGCAAAAAATAGTTAACGGGCATTAATAGGGATGACAGATGTTGAGAAATTTATTTAGTAGTGGCAACTATAGAAATATTTTATTTGCTGATAACGGTAAAGTGATTTAAATAGTAAAAATTATAAAAGGGTAATAGAAATGAGCACGAAAAATATTTTGTTTTTGGTTATTAAATTGACTTGCAAATTAAACAACATATGCATTTAACATAAAAATTATTTAATATAAAGTTAAATTAACAAAAATTTATTTAATGTTTAGAATAAGAAATTATGCATTAAAAATGAAAGAATAAAATTAAATTGGAATTTCTTATTTTTAATCAAAATCTTTAATATTAATATTTACTAAAGGGTCTGAGTTATAACTTTAGATGTTCTATTTATTGAAATTTCTTAAATCATGTTTCAGTTTAAAATGCCTGAGATACCAAATCCTAAAAAGAATCTTAAACGCAATAGTGAACATCAACATGGTGGCACAGGTAAAAAACGTACAATGGCTGATGGTACTGCTCAACAGGGACACACACAAACAACAGCACGTAAAAATTATCCACACATAACGGCAAATTCTCCACAAACAAACAGTGCAACATTGTCGTCTGCAACAAGCGGCGAACGCAAACAAAGCAAACAAAATGCTGCTGAATCATATGCAGAGAAACAAAGACATTTTCATCGTCAACAACAATTAAGTAAACAAAAAATGGCAAAGAAGGCGGCAGCAGCAGCTGCTGCTGCAGCTTCGGCAGTTAATAATTCAGGCATGCCAGGTGCTACTACACCAGTGAAACGACAGGCAACACCAGCTAAAAGTGGACGCAGAGCTAAACTTCAACAGGAACAACAGAAACAATTGGCTATGAAACAATTACAAATTGATATGCAACATCAGCAGCAATTCCATCAACAACATCAACCATTACCCATGCAAATAGATTTAACAGTACCAGGTGCGGGAGTTGTTAGCAATACGTTACCAGCAGGTCAAGGAATAATGACACAACAACAACTTGATATGCAATTTGTAACATATGCAACTCAACATCAACCGCCACAACAAATCTTTATGGAAAAAGATATTGAAATGGCTCACACAACTATACCAGCAGCAGGAGGTGCCATGTCAGTAACGTCTTCAAATCCTCATTCAGCATCATTAATAACTCCCTTAGCTTCCCCACAAATAGCAGCTTCAAAACGTGATATTTCTAAGAATCTTAATAAGTTACAAATGCAACAAAATCAACAACAGCAGCAATTAAGTTCAAATGTCCCTTCCGCTATACCCTCGGCTACAAACATACCATCGCATGATTTACAATCAAGTTTGGGCAATGTTTTATCTTCGTCAAATGCTGGTGATAAGAATAAATCAAGTGAAAAGACTTTAATTTCTACTACACCGGTACAAAAATATATTGTAGAAGAACGTCAGCCTAGTGTGGCTATAAATTTACCACAAACGCCAAATCCGGGTACATTAATTAATTTGCAACCAAATCCTCATGGTTCAACATCAACACCTACTCACATTATACAGGTATCGAATGCTGGCGGTCAACAGCCACAAATTATGAGTTTTCCACAAATTTCTGCTGCTGCTACTAAGTTAAGGGCAGTTAATACAACTCTAATAGCACCGGGCACAAAGATTACTTCAAATTCAACGAAAAAGTTGACAACCGGCTGTACAACTACATCTGTAATTAGTCCTACAGCAGTATCTAGCATCAACGCTGGAGCTTTACATGAGTTGGCAAATGTTGCGAGTACTCAGAGTCAAGTGTTACATATTGTTGATGCTGCCGCCAATAATAATAACAATCCTACAAATGTTTCCCATACCACACCTTTACATACACCACCGGCTGTTATACAAATACATAGTGCTGGTGCTGGAGTCACTACGCCCACTTCTCCAGAGATTTCTGCACATACCAGCCAAAGTAAAGTGTTAACAACAAAAATTTTACCATTGGTACTCTCTGGATCCGGCAATCAAAGTAATGCGAACGGCAATCTGCTTAACAACTCTACTTTAATGATGTCATCGCCCACCAGCAGTTCAGTTAGTATAGCATCAACCTCTGTAACTGGAACAGTCGCCGGTGGTACTACAACGATTATAAAGAATTTGTCTTCTAATATGGTACTAAATACCAGCACCGCCAATTTAACACCAGTCACAGTAACAAGCACAAATAATCCCATTATCTCCACGCTGGGCGCTGGAGGTACAGTTTTTCGTAAACCTCCGAATATTATTAAGACGTCAGTGGCAGCTACTACACCCACAAAATCTACTTCCCCTTCTTCCGCTCCTCATATTATAAGCAATGTTAAATTAACTCCGGTTAGTGTGAGTCCAACGAGTGTTGGAAACCATCTAACCTCAACGGTTAGTACCTTTAAAAATGTGCTACCCTCTACATCGGGAATGGTTAGAACAAGTGTCAAAATATGCCAGTCACCCAATGGTAAAGTTTTTATACAACCAGCCAATATAGTGGATGGCAGTAAAATGAAATTAAATACCAGCTCAATGCCACATAAAATAATATCAAGTACTTCCGCAAACAATAGTTCGGCAACAACGAGTACTGGACAACGGATAGCTATACAAAAGGTGCAAATAATACCAGCTCCTATGGGGTCATCAGCCACAGCTGCAACATTGCAAACAAGTGGTAATCAAATTAATACAAAGACGGGTAAAGGTAATATGATATTTATGCCCACCTCGGCAACGAATGTGCGACCTGTAACGCTCTCAAAAATGGGTAACAATATACTGCTCAAGTCCTCCGCTAATCAAGTTCTAACACCCACCTCTCCCACTACTACTACACTGGCAGCAACAGCGGTGCCAGCAGCTGGCGACAACAGTAGTATAGCAAAATCTAATATAGTAGTACTAGCACCATCACCCACCACTACACCAGTAAAGGAACCCATTAAACTCGAAAATTCTCAACTTATCAACGAAGACACACCTTTGGATATACTCAATATGCCCATAGTAATGGAGCCAGGTTTAGGTGTGGCTTCATCATCATCAACGGCAGCTGAAACCGTTACAGTATTACAAAGCGACATAATAGATGCTAGCAATGTCGGCCAATCTACAACTCTAGCTGCTCCTATCATATTAGATCAAACACAATTGCATCAACCCTCAAAAACTGTTGTTCTCAATGTTGATTGGGAAATGAAATTGGATATTGAACAACAAAATCAATATAACAATAAAAATCTTAAGCAAAATAAAAGAACCATATCCACTTCATCAACCGGAACGGCAACGTCGTCTTCTAGCGGTATACAACAAATTTCTCCATGTTCGCCAAGTAATGTCAAACAGAAGCGTTTAAACAACGATTTCGTTTCAATGGAACTCAAATCAAAGGAAACATCGAATTCTTCTACTACAATTGTTACAACATCTTCAGCATCAGCTGTTATAACATCATCAAATGTAACAAATTCTGCTAACAATAATATGATTGTAATCGATGACAGTTTTGATGATGTTATCGTTGAAGAACATGAAGATGATGCTTCTTCTGTAACTTCATTAGATAAACATTCTAAACGTGATCAACACAATATGGACAGTAGCGATATACCAAAAATATTGGATATGAAAATATATCAACAGCACGATGGTCATGATAATAGAATTGCTCAATGTGCTACAACTCAACAACATGGTAATGAGGATATTGATATTGATGTTAATGAAGATGATGACGATGAAGTTGGGAATTTAGATGGTAAAGAACACGAATCTATAAGAAGGGAAACGGGAGATGAACAGCGTGATGGTCAGCAAAATCCACAGCAGCATGTTGAATCTGAAATTGATGCTGGATTTGATGAGACAATTGGTAAGTATGTTTAGATATACGGATATAAAGTAATTTTTACTAGGTTGGGGATAAAACTTGAAATCGTTTAGGTCATCAATCTTTGTTGTACAACGAATGTTATTGTTTTCAAATTTCAAGTTCTGTTCCAGTTCAGTTCTAGTTCAGTTCTAG
>JACGTJ010000513.1:54416-71737 GCA_014858695.1 Chrysomya rufifacies | reverse complement strand
TGATTAAACTTACAAAGAAATATTACAACCGAAAAGAATATACGTTTTTGTATAATGTTGGACGGCCGACAATTGAGTTAGTCGTATGTAATGATTTGAAATCACCATACTTACCACCAACAACCAAATCAATTTTCTTTTTAGAATAAAAATAAATATTGATATTTTTTTTCGCTTTTTATATACTTTATTTGTAATTATCGTTTATAATCTTAAAAACTACCAGAATCATAATCTGAATTTAAAACTTTTTCTTTATTATTTTAATTAGAAATTTCTTATTTTGTTTCTTTTTTATTTTTAACATAGAAATATACCAAAAAAAAAGCTTATGATTTCGACGTAAAATTAAAAAATAAAAATTATAAGAAAATTAAAAATTAAGACATAAGTTTAATATACTTAAAATTAACGTATATTTATAGATACAGTAGATGTGTATTTATTTTTATTAGTAATTTTTTTTTCAATTTTTTGTTGTTGCTATAATTTAACATGTAATAAGGATTTTTGTTTTAATTCTTTACAAAAATTATTTTTTTTTTTCAAATTATAAAGAAAGAAAAAAAATGAAAATAAAAATTTTAAAAGAGGAATTAGAAAGTTAGAAAATAAAAAGGGGAAAAAATTGATGGAAGAAGGAAATGGTTTGAAAGGTTATTTGTTGTTTCATTTTTTTTAACTTTTTTTTTAAGCAGAGTTTTTCGAATATGGAATTTATGTTACGAGTTGGTGAATTGGCAAAATGATACACACAACAACAACAATGTTATGTTATTTTTCTTTTTTGTTTGTTTTTAAGACCAGCATATACAATAAATTCAGGAAATATGGAAGCAAAATAATTAAAGCCACATTTGAATTGTTATTAACACGGGAAAAACCAATTACATAATTGAAAATAAACGTAATAGAGGTTTTTTCTTTCCTCTTTAAGTTTTAGTTTTTGAAATTGATGCGCATTTTGTTTTTTTTTTTTTAATCATTAAATACAATACATAAATTAATAAGCGTGTTTTTTTGTTTTTATTTTGTATAAGTAAAGATTATTTGTTTGTAGGTAGTTGTATTACTTTTTTCATCTCAAAATAATTAAATAAATAAATATTATTTGTGGCTAATTTTGTTTTTTTTTTTTGTTTTTTAATTAAATATATATAATTTCTTTAATTTAAATATTGATTTTATGAAGATTTGATGGATTGATTATTCTTTGTGGTAGTGTATTTTTTTGTTTAAAGTGATGGTATGATTGATAAAAACTACATTTACATACATATACTATTATGTATACATAGATATTTATTACTTTTTTTATATTAATAAATATATATTTATTTTGTTTTCATTTAATACATTGTTTTTCTTTAAAATTTTGTTTTAAATGTGTCCTTTTTTCCTTGTTTACACACAGTCATATATTTTGTGTTTGTTTGTTTAGAAATGGAGAAATTATTTCTCATTTCTTTTTTATTTATTCGTATTTTTTCTCTTTTTTTTGTTAAAGTATAGAAAAATGTTATTAAAACTAAAATATAGTGACGGTTTTTAGGTTTCAATCGGTTAAATTTCAACAGATTTATAACACTATATCAAAAGAATGGAATAAGTAATGACTCTTCCCTTAAACATTCTTTTTAAGATGAAATCCAAATCAAATCTATATTTTTTACGGCGAACTTTAACATTAAGACACAAATTTTTGCCACAAAATAAAACATAATTTATTGAAAATTTTAGTTTTCTAAATCAAATCAGTCATTGGGAAAAAGTAAACATAAGTGTTTTATTTTCTTTTAGAGAAATTCTTTTAGCATAAGAAATAAAAATAAAAATACTTAGAGAAATTATGAAAAATGAAATGTTTAAAAACATTTTGCCGAAGACTGATTAAGCCAAACCATTTTTTTTCGAACATTTTTGTCTACATTATCTTCAAAAGTTTTCCGATTTATTCTCGTGACCATGTGATTTCAAAATCCTGAGAAATTTTAAATCGTTTTGTTAGTTTAGAACAGTTATATTCTTTTGATATTATTTAGATTATATTTAAGCTTTCCAAGTAACTCTTTGTAGAAAACTGAACTGAAGTTGGAAATTTGTGAGTTCCCAGAACAAGTTTCAATTGGTTTTGCCGTGATTTGATTTATATAACAGACCTGTTTATCAAAAATAGTCAGCTAATTCAAGGTATAGAAAATTTTCCAAAACGATTAAATAAAACGTAAACAAATCATTTTTACTGCCAAAAACCTTTAATTTCAAAGATCGTAATGATAATGAAAATGTTAATTTTTTTAAATTTTAATTTAATTTTATTTCAAAAGGAAATTTAATTTATAAAACCCCCGAATAAATTGAAAGTTTTTAGTTTTAATAACATTTTTAAAGCACATTCTCCTCAAAACAATAACTAGAACTTAAATCCTAACTATCAGCTAGTACTTCAAAAATTTGTTTGAATTAACTGAATGTTAAAATTGTACCTCTGGTCGTTATTTTTGGTTAAACCGGGAGTAGAAGAAGAACAAAAACTTAAAGCGAAAGAAAACACAAAATATTTGTTAGCTAAACAGTTTAAAACTATAATTTGTATAAAATAAATGTGTATGTGTGTGTATATATATTTAAAGCCATTTTAGCTTAATATTAACAAAATAATAAACAGAAATTAAACATTAACCTTTGTTTATTATTATTATTGTTGTTGAAATTGAGGTTTTTCATTTAAAGTGAATCTTTTGCTAAAAGTATTGTTTTGTTAGATGTTTTGTGTTGCTTATTACTTAGAAAGTTAATTACTTTAACAATTTATACGTTTGTTTGGCTTAGCTTATAATCAACAAATGTTTTTTTTCTTTCTTTTTAATTTGTTTTACTATTTAATTAATATTTGTAATATTGATTTGATTTATTTAAACATTTTGATGAGCATCCTTTTAGTTTTAGATGTTTGTTGCTGTTGTTTAATGACATTTTTTGGGATTTTTTCCTTTAGAATAATTCAATACGTAGACAAGCTATTGCCGTAGATTTGAGTTTGTAATTGATTATTGCTGCAACTAATAATGTAAATAGAGTTTCCTAGTAAAGTCACGTTTGCTTTAAAACACAGAAGTTTTTTTTTGTTTCGAATGTATGTAATTTGTTTTCTTTTTTTTAGAAAAAAATTTTAAAATATTTATGAAAAACTGTTGTTTGTAGTTGTGGTGGTGGTGGTGTTGTTGGTGGCGGTGCTTTTGAACTATTGAACCTCCGATGACTCTGGCTTAGATGTAGATGGATGATGATTATTAGGGTCTGGCGCCGTCTGGGGCTATAAAGATAAGATTGAATATAAAATGTTGAAAATATATTTTGAAAATTAAATAAAAAATAGTTAATGTTATTTGAAAAACTACATAAAAATGTAATAAATGTACGATCAAACATGAAAAGTGAAATTTTCTAAACTAAAAAAAGAAGAAGAAAACACATAAATTATAATATGAATTAAAAATAAAAAAATTGCAATTTAAAAATAAACATTTTATACAGATTTGGAAAATATAAGAACTAGTCACATTATACAATTAGGATTTTTCTTTTTCTTAATAAATCAATTTAATTAACCAACACAATTTTTATTTAAACTAATTCAAATAAATTTTCCAAAATTTTTCTTTTTTTTTTTGTTTTTTCATTTAAAATACAACAAACAACCAACAACAACATTAAATATGATAATAGCCATTATAAAGAACAACAACAAATTCACAAGTACAAGTTTAAAATAATAAAAAAAAAAAAAATAGCTAAACGTAAGGATTGGGTTTCTTTTTTGTTTTCAAGGTAAAATGAAATAAAATTTTCATTTTAACTTTTTGTTACACTTTCATTTATTCTAATAGCAAATGAAAAAAATCTTTAATTTTTGTTAAAAAAAAAGTTTAATATTAAACAAAAAGAAAAAACCAAACAACAACAATAACAATAGTATAATGAAGATGATTATAATATAAATAACATCCTGCTACAAAATCTAAATATCTTATTATCACTCGAACAACGAACGAACGTTAAAGTGTTTGGTGGGCACAACTTTTCCAGATCTTCACAAAATATTCTCAAAAAATTTCAATGCTTTACATAACAATTTAAAAATATATTGTTTAGTATTAAAGGATTTTTCAATTTGACTTATTCGAGGAGCATTTAAGTGAAACATTCAGTTGTTCGTACATAACTTTGAAAACCACTGAAATAATTAACCTGGTGGAATATTATCTGCATATAAAAACAGAATGTCTGTTTGACCATCAGTCCGAGGTTACCCAAAATCACATCAAATTACCCAATCGCTTTTGAATAGATACCATTTGGGGTAAAGGGAAAAATGAATCTTGTTTTAAAAAAGAGTGATTCAATTTTACTGTTTATACAAATTAGTTCGTTTTTCAAATTTGATTTTTAACCACTTGATGCTTGTTTGATTATGTTTTGTTTTATATAAGAAATTGCATTAAATTCACATAAATTCATTTCACACTTTCTCATCAATTTGTGAAATTTTCACTAAACTAATATTGTCAATATTTTATGTGAATGCTAAATAAAAATAATTTGTAAAGAATTGTGCTTCGTTCCAAATACGCTATAACGTTTATAATTGCATTTATCGAGTGTTTATATTTTTACATTGTAGCAGAGAACATGTAATTAATTACAAAAACAACAAAATGTTTTCAAAATTGTGCCGAAAATTCAAATGGTAAAGAAGAGAAGACAACAACAAACAAACTAAATATGTATATATGTATTATATTACTTTTTTTCTTATTAATACAAACAAAATTAATATCGTATTTCATTATATAAGCATGAATGTGTGTAGTAATGTATTTTGTAATGTGTGGTATTTTACTTTTTAATTGTATTTTTTTAAGGTTTTGTTGAGATTTGTTGATGGTACCTACCGATTTACTACTCACAAGTCCTAGCTGCAATCCAACCTGTGGTAATACATGTACAGGTGGTACGGTTGGTACTGGCGATGGATTAACATTTGCTGCCGCCCCTCCTACCACAGATAACGGTACTCCTCCTACGCTATGTGGGGCATCGTGCGGTGTGGTACTGTGGGCCTGTTGTAATGCGCCTGCATAATATCCTCCATTTAATCCTGTTTTGTACATATTGAGTATTTTTTTATGTAAAACAAATTCATTTGAATAATGTTTTTTGAATGTTTCGTAAGGAATTGTGAGGTAGACATGTCTTTTTTCAATGTATGTTTATTCAAAATATTTTTTTTTACGAAATTTAGGGTAAATTTTTATGCAACATGTCAGAATTTAAAAGCGTTTAATTAGATTGACACATTTAAAAGTTAAAATGGAATACTTCTAGTATATGACATTTGTAAAAATTTATATGTTACAAAACAAAGTATACCAAGTAGTCCAACTCCAACTTAGTATATTTCTTCTCTAACAATTCATAGAAGAGAAACAGGCAAAAAGCTTACATTTTTATGAGATTATATTAAAATTTTATATTACTTATTTATACCATTGAGTTGTTTAACAAGAGTTGAATTTCACATAAAAGTTAGCACGTCAAATGATCGATCAGTATTGCAAATTAAAGCTCCTCATATATGTACTATTTTTAAATTTGGTAAAGTATTAATGAATTTAAGACGTTGTTGTCATAGGAGGGGAAAGGATTAACATAATATTGAGAATGATTTTTAAGCTTGCGTTCTTTTTTAAATTGAACGACAAGTTCTTAACATTCTATATTTCCCACAGCTTACGCTTAAAATATTCTAAAATTGCAGTAATTTTTGCCATATTGAATTACTTGTTAAATGTAAACAAAACAAAAATTTCCTTCCACTACTCTAAAACATAGAGCATTTTGAGTACACAGAGATTCAGATATATTTTTGATGGATGCTATTCTTCAAATCAAAAAGGTACAAATACAAAAAAAAAAAAGTTATTCAGGAAACGTATAAACTTGTGAGTAGTTATAGTTTTTCACAAGATGTTAAGTTTTTTAAACTTATATCATTTCAGAAAATCATAATAGGTGAAAATGGATAAAGTATTTAAAATACTTTATTGTTTTGAGATCAAACGTAATTTTGAAAGAAAAGTATCTTTGAAAATAATGTAAAATATAGGCAGAATATTGAAAATTTTTAGAATTCCTTACAAGATATATGAATATTGTTCTGCAAATCATATTACGACAAAATCACCAAAAATTATTTTAGCAACCTTAAAATTTCCCCGTAAACTTATATAATTCCAGAAAATCTGTTTTAAAATGGTCCCTAATATGAGAACTGTACTATTATTTTTAAAACTAAATTGCTGTAATCTCTCAAATACTTTCATAATAGCAATAAACTGCTTTCAACTACAGAATATGTCTGGAATGTGAGTTCATTAGAAGTACTCGCAAACTTGTTTACCCTTTTCGCTCGTATAATTGCCATCTAAACAAATTCTAAATTTTGCTTCCCATCAACTTTGGATGGCAGTTTAAGAAGCGTGGTCTTTAGGTTACGTAAAAGGTTTTTTTAGCCACTCATTCTTCCCGATTCCCACTTAAAGATTAAATAAAAAGTCTTGATGCGGCAGTATGTTGTTCCTTGATAAATAGACAGTTAGGCACATTGGAAAAATAACATCGAATCGGCATTACATCCGTTTCGAAAATCTGTAAGGGATCTTTTAACAGATATATAAGTTTGTCACGAAACATTAAATGTTTCCTAATATCTCTATAAAAGCATATGAAACGGAATTACATCCGTTTCCAAAATCTGTAAGGGATCTTTTAATAGATATATAAGTTTGTTGCGAAACATTAAATGTTTCCTTATGTCTCTATAAAAGCATATGGAAATTGATTTTTGTTTTTCAAATTGTATACAATATAAAATAAAATGCTGTAAAGAAAATTAAATTTACAAAATGAGCTTATATCGGTTAAGAAATGGAATGATGGAAACGATTAAAAAAATGTGCAAAATTTACGACGATATTTTGAAAAAACAATGTTTTTGTTGTGAACACATAAATTTGTTTGTTTTTTTTTTTCTAAATATAAATTATGATTTTAACATTAACTTAATATATAATAAATAATTACTGACTTTTATAAAAAAATTATGTTTTATTTATATACATTTTTATAAATTTTATTAAATAATAAAATTAAGAATGTTGTGTTGATAAATTTCGATAAGTTTTTTTTTTCTTTTTGCTCTTTTTTAAATGATTCCATCATCCCACCAGCTGTTTTTTTATTGTTTTAATATGTTTTACTTGTTTATCTTACCACTTAAAACATTAAAAAACTTTACAAATTAAAAATAAATTTGAATTCTGTGAAATAATTTACGCGTTTTAATTTTAGGTTTTTAATAACTTTTTTTGTTTTATTTCTTTTTTTTTCATTTATTTATTACTTATTTTTCTTTTCATTTTCAAATTTGTTGAGAAATTTTTAATTTTATTTAGCTTTCACAGTTATTAAAAATATTTTTTTATTTTATTTTTTACATTACAAAATAACATTTTTTGTTGTTATAATTGTTGTTTTCTTTACTTTGAAATCTTTACTCTTAAATCTTACTTTTTTGTTTTGTTTGTTGTTTTCAAATGTTATAAAATCCTTTTATTTTTGCCAGAGGATTTTTAATTAAATTTGAAGATTTTTGAATTACAATGTTTTCTTTTTTTGTTAATTTGTTGTTGGTTTTTTTGTTTTGTGTTTAATTAAAATATTTGTTTTTTTTTTTTTGCTTTTTGTTTTATTATTTGTAAGTATTATTGTTTTATTAAATATTATTTGTAATAAAAATAAAACTTTTTATTAGAAAAATAAAAATGTGAGTGTATTTATATGTGTGTGTGTATTGAAATGTTTGTGTGCACTATATGTTTTGTTATATAACTGTTAATAAAATATTTATGTTTTAATTTGCAATTGAATTTTTAAAAGAAGGATGGAAGTTTTTGTTTAAGGGTTATGTAGATGTTTTTTTTTATTTTTTGTGTAAAAGTCAGGATTAAAAAAAAATCTTATTAAAACGACTTCATCGTTATATATTTACGGAAATGTTAAACCACAAAATTATAACTTTATAGCATTAGGTTTAAAATAAATGGAAAATGCCTTGTGCAGTTTTTAATTTTACTTGTTAATTGTTTTGTTCTAAAATTATTTAATTTTTTTAAATTAATCTCTTGTTGCACTGTTCTTTAATAGCAATAATTTTATACACATAAAATGTATATATAATTTTTATTTTTTTATTTTGACATATACCTATAAATATATATATTTTTTATTATTATTATATTTTTTTTTAATTTACACTTTATATACTAAACAGTTCCTAATACTAATTATTTTTATTTTATATATTTTTATATGTTTTTAATATTTATAAGCTTGTTATGAATTTTAAATTTTGAATGTTATTTTCTTTTTTTAATAAAGACCCTTTAAACTTAAATATTTTGCTGTTGTTTGTTGTTGTTTAAAATTTGTTTGAAGGCGAAAATAATCACGGATGATGAGACCATTTAAAGTTTAGAGCAAAATTTTCCATTTTTATATATATATTTTTTTCTTAATATAAACTTTTTTCGTACTTTTTTTTAATTTCCTATTATAATGTGTAGTTATTATAAATTATATTATATTTTCTTTTTTAATAATAACTATTGGTCAACATTTTTATTAATTAAGAATGTTTAGTTTTTATGTTTGTTATTTTTTTATTTTTTTATAATTTTTTGAAAGTCAGTAATTATTTATAGCTATTAAATAATATTGTGGTTTCTTATATTATAATTTTATACATTTACATAAAATTATTTGAAATTAATTCATTTCATTTTCAAATATTCTTTAAACCTGTTAAGTTTCTTTTTTGATTTGTTCAAGCGTTTATATAAAAAAATATATTAGCTTTTTGTTAATCTTATTTTCAAAAAATATATAGGTTGGTTTTCATCAGAAATTACAGAATTTTTTTTCAAACAAAATAACATAAATTGAATATATATCGCTTATTTTTAGAAATTGTTTACAAAATCAATACTTAACGGGAACAGAACTATTATATAACAAAAAATATGCATATATCAGAATTGTATATTATTAATAACTATTAAAAAAATTGTAAATTTTTTTATTACATATTTGCATATCGAATGCCTTTGAAAGAACATTATGTTAAGAATCACATTTAAACAAAATATGTGAATATTCGGAGCTGTTCTGCAAGGTTGATCAAGACGACGAAATCCCTAAAAAGTTGTGCTACATAAATTATAAAGTTGCCTAGGGAAATATTGCTGCAGATGTACTGATAACACGCATCGAAAATGTGAAAAATTACACATTTTTAAAACTGACTACACCTACAATGTTAAATAATGTCGGATGGCTTCATTTCATGATCTTAGAATGCGACACCTAATATTTTTGCAAAAGTTGCCGTATTTAAAGGGCAGAGGAATCAGTTGAACACTACCTGTGTAATTTCTTAGTAGCCTACAATTAAAAGTTCACATAGAGATCACATATAAAGGTCACTCCAATTAAAACGATTCTGGACTATACCAATGCAACTGGTTGATTTGACATGAACTGAGAAAGAAAGTATATCTCAGTTCGCTTGAGTAACAAAAGAGTTCAGTTTGTTCAGGCGAGTGAGTCGAAATCTTAACTTCGCCTGACCTTTTTAAAATCATTTTATATTTGATTATTTTTATAAAGAATTGAGAAGAATTTTATAATATTTTATTTCACTTGTGTACGAAATTGTTTAAAACTAAAACAAATACTGAAAACGAGCCAGAAAAAAAAGTAGCGAAACCAATGTACCAAAAATTAAACAAAATCTTAATAATAAATGCTTAAAACAGACGCGTTAACAACACATCTGATAGAAAACAAAATACTGACAGACAAGGAATGACGAAAATCGAAAAACAAGTCTAACATTTATTTAAAATTGAATAAATATAACACACTCTAGCTCAGTTCCAGCACTTACATTTTCTTAAGTCGGAAATTGTCAGAATAACAAAATACACTTAGTGATTTCCTGTAAATTCTGAATTAAACTTGTAAGTTTGACAAGTACAAGAACAGTGCTAATATAAACACTATTTAATAATGACAAATCAAAAAAGAAAATCGAAACAAAATTTTGCATCAAAAGTGGTTACTTTCACCTTATTTATGGTAATTATACTTTTACAATAACATGTTCACATAATTTGCTATTGTAACTGTCATCTAATTGTTGTTGTTTGTTATTTTTTATTTTGAATTTACAAAATTTAGAGAAAAATTTATTTTAAAAAATTCTTCTTAAATTTTTACAATATAAAAGTAAAAAAAAAGAAAAAAATAATAAAGTTTTTCATCTTAAATATTCGCAAAAAAATCTAAAAAAAATATATAATATTTTTAAGATGAAATTTTTAATTTAATGTTGTTGGTTGTTGTGGCGATTAAAAACAAAATACAAATAAAATAATTAAAAAAAAATTGGAATATAAAAATTTTATTACTCAAAAAATACAAATTTACGTATATAAAAAAGCTCAAAAAAAAAAAAAAAAAAAATACCCTACAATTATGATTTTATTATGTCATTTGTTTTTCACTAAAAATTTTAGGTGTTTTAATTTTAAATTTGAAAAAAAGTGTTTATTAAAATTCCTTAAATTTGTTGCATAAAAATAAACCCTAAAATTAAGTGTGTGTGTGTGTGTGTGTTTGGGTAGATTCATTTTATGTATTTATATATTTTTAAAAACAACTAGGCTTGCATTAAATTTTACAAATAATAGGAAGATCATGAAAATTCCAAACTAAGAATCCACACTTGTGTCTTAATATAAATCAAATGATTAATTAAACATCATTTTGCTTTATTTAAGAACTAACTCTGTCCTTTTTTCTTGAAATTTTGATTTTTTACAAACATTCTACATAGATATTGTGGAAGTGTATGATTTGTGAGAAATTTGTTGTAAATGTGTGTTACAAAAATAGAAAGTCGATAATAATTTCAAAAATGTAATAACAAATCATCAAATCTAAAACTCACACTCTTTTATTTGCGGATTAAGAAAATCTTTGTATATTTTTAATATTGAAAATAAACATAGACATGTATTCTAATAAATATCTAATTGAAAAATCCATTTTATATTTGATTAAATATTGAAATTGAAATAAAAGTTTTGTTTTAGTCACAAATACAATTATTAAATTTGTTTTCTAATTCCTAAAAATATTATACTGCGGTACAAATAACAATTATTTTTTTGAAAATTCCAACTGATTCCTTAAACAAATTGGGTTCGAAAGAATAGCCTTTTGTGAATTGACTCTAGTTTTTTCAAGATATAAACATTTAATAGAAATTATTTTTTTATTAAGGTTGAAAACTACAAATTTAATTATATTAGTGTTTTTAGATAAGGTCTTAAAATATATTACACGAATACATATCGCAAACTATGTAGATTATTCGTTTGCACACATTTACAATTGAAATTGTTACATCTTGCAATACTATGAAAATATTTCCCCCAAACTGTGCACAGAATATTTCCGAGTTTGATTTATAATAATTACAGTTTGATAACAGTTGAATCAATTCAATAATTATCTTAGGCACTTAAGGAACGATGTCATTACTTCTTATTGTAATATTAGGATGAAAGGACGAATATGAAAGTTAGTAACTCAATTCCATCATTATTGCACAATAATAACATTTCGCAAAAAAATGTTTCTGGGCTGTTCCACGAGTTTGCACTAAGAATACGAATTTATGCAATTAAACAGTTATCAGCTTGTAACACATTTTTATATAAACTCTACTTTTCGAGATATTTTTCCTTTTTTTATTTTTTGATACCGATATATACAGGTTTATATGTATATTAGAAACTATATTTTAAAAATACTAAAAAGTTAAATTTTCTGAAGTTTTTAAAATATTTGAGAAAAAGTTTAGAAAAAAATTATACTTAAAAAATCGTTAAAAATTTAAATCAATTAATTTGAATTTTGAATAAATCTTTTGTTTTATGTTTCATAATTTATACTAGCATATTGATAGATGAAAATAATAACAACAGAATTTAAAAAAATGTATAAAGAATTGTATTTTCTAAACAGATGGATATAACTTCAAACTAATAATAGAATTAAGACTAATATTGTTTGTAATAATTTATAGTTAATAGTACTTGAATATAAGTTCAATATCAGATATTTGTATTCTTATACAAATGAAATGTCTTGATTTAAATTGAATATATAACTTCGATATTCTGTTCCCAAAAAAAGAAAAAAAAAATCTTGAAAATCAGAGTCAATTACACAAAAATATATATAATAGGTTTTGAAGTCTAAAATGGATTGATCACGGAAATCAGAAAAAATATATAACAGGTTTTGAACTCTAAAATGGATTGAATTTCGCCACACAAAATAAGTGCTATGTATTGTATTTTATCTTTTTAAAATTTGTATAATGAATCATGTTCAATGAAAATTTTATAATTCTAAAAATTGCTATATATAGCAAATATATATAAAATGAAAATATGGATAACTACTTTAAAACAAATTTTCAATCAAAAAAATATAAAGATTATTTTTTTTTAATATAGCAAAGATATGAAAAAACCACACAATTTTCTTAACATTTATCGGTTGTGAAACATCAAAATTCATCTGAGTTATTTTTTATTATTATTATTTTTAAATTTTATGCTAAAAGTATATATTTTATATTTATATACTATAACTACTGTCCAATATCGTATAATATATAATCTTCTTTTTAATTTGTATAATAGTAAATATTATTATTTTTTTATAATAAAAATTTGTGTTTTTTATTATTTATATAATTTTATTATATGTATACTGCTATAGCATAACATTATCCTAAGTTATGCTAAATTTATGGTTTATTTAATAATGAAACTGGATCAACAAAGAAAATTCTCTTAAAACAAAAATAGATGTAAAGTTATTCTTAGTATTTTCTATCAAGTCTGGATATTATATCAAAAATTTTAATTTTGCTACAAAACATTCGTTTAACACAAAATTCATAATATTTTAATCGTTCACCTAATGAAATATCATAATATAAACGACTAACATGATCCTTTATGTCCAGCACTTAAAATTTCATTTAGTCCAACTATTGATGTTTTAAAAAGATCGTATTTTGCCTTAAGGTTTTAAAATTTGTTAATTACTTTTATTTTAGAGCACAGGGAGGTTTTAAGTGAGAATGGAGTTGTAGTAGTAGTAATACATAGCTGTAGTAATAGTATTTCATATATATGTATAAAAGAGTGTTTTTTGTATGGTGTGGTGTTGTAATATGTTTTCATATATTAATTTCTCAATATGGTAAAATTAAAAAGAATATTTTTATAAATGATTTTTTGCATTTTTCGTTTTGTATTCTCTTTCAACAAAAACAAAAAAATAAAACTTGTAAATTATTATTTTATGTTTGTTATCATTTTGTTGTTATAGTAGTACTAGTAGTAGTTGTAATCGTAATTGTAAACGTAATAATTTTATATGAAAATTTTTTGTTTTTCGTTTTCACTTTTCTTGATTTGATAATATGGGTGGTATTTTACCTTCTGAATAAACTGACGCAGCGGCCGTTACAGCTGATGCTGGTGTTCTCATGAAATATTCCTTATTAACACAATTCCTTAAAACATCGGGGATATTGCCGACAATGGCTCGTCGTATTTCGGTAGCAGCCATTTCACGCAGTTCTGTAGCAGATGCATCACTAAAGAAGGCGGCATGTGGTGTACATATTAGGTTGGGAGCGTCTTTAAGGGCGCCCTGAAACATAAGCAAACAGAAAAAACCATACGTTAATAAAAACAATGATGTTTATTTCACAATCTTACTTGGAATACATTAAATGGCTCGTTTTCGTGTACATCCAGTGCTGCAGCTCTTATTCTACCCTGCTTTAAAGCAAGCGCCAATGTCTCATCATCGACCAAACCTCCTCGTGCCGTATTTACTAAAAATGCACCCGGTCTCATCTAAAAAAAAAATAAATAAATAAATCAGGTTATATTAGTTAACATATTTAAAGAATTTTGTTTTTTATGCTTACCTGTTTAATTGTGAATTCATTAATTAGATGGTGGTTGTGTTCATTCAGTGTACAATGCAGTGATACACAATCTGATTGGAATAGTAAATCTTGCAGAGTATAGACACGTGTTAAACCGAGGGATTTATCAATACCGTCTGGCAGATAGGGATCATAAAATATAACATTAAAGCCAAAGGCTTTTGCTCTTAAAGCAACAGCACTTCCAATGCGTCCCAAACCTACTAAACCTAATGTATCCCCACGAATTCTAGCACAACCCTGTAAAAGATTAAACAACAAAATATTTTATTAATTAAAAATATTATTAATATAGAACTCAAATATTTGACAAGCGGGAGAAGGATTTAAGGTATGATAAAACAATCTTCTCACTTATTTGGTACTATTAGTAAGGATTAGATATCATATAAGATACTTTTCAGAGGGAAGGATTTAATGTATAATAAAACAATCTTCTCACTCATTTGGTACTATTAGTAAGGGATTTGATATCATATAAGATACTTTTTGCAATTCTCAGGAATATTTTTTGTAATTTTAAATTATAAGATTTTATATATATATTTTACTAAACATTTCATAAAATATTTAAGAAACTGCAGAAAACTTTAAATACATATACATACTTAATATAAGTTTATATGTCATGTATTTAGATATTTCCGATACTTTTCTGCATTTTTGGTACTAATTTATCCCTCCTTTCATAATTGCATTCTAACGCGTTTCAAAATTTTACTCTGATCTTATAAGAGCAATTCATTATATATACTTCTTTCTTCTAAGTGAAGAATTATATTTAAATAATTTTTTTCTTCTTTTATTACAAAGTTTCATTGGGTCTCAAAAAGATAATGAGAATTATGCACGTTTTACCCCTTTTATCCTAAAACAATTAGTCTTTTTTTTTGGTATAATTGCTAAAATCTGAATCGACTGTACACTTTTTTCTTATTATACTACTTCAATGATTCTACATTGATTTTTTTAAGTCTCTTCTTATTAAAACAAAATACATAAAAATGAAACATTTAAAAATATTAAATTAATTAATATATTCACTTACATGTGCTGCTTCTCGAACTTGTTCAGGTCCGGTGAATTTTTTGCCTTCACGCACCATATTCGCTAGCCAATATGTTCTTCGGTATAAATTCAATATCAAACACATTGTTGTATCTGCAACTTCTTCAACACCATAACCGGGTACATTACATACAGCAATACCAAGTTCACCAGCTGCCTTAACATCTATATTATCGGTACCGCTACCAATTCGTACAATAATACGTAATGCTTTAAATTTTTCCAAATCTTCTTTTGTTAAAATAATTGTATGCCACATTAATGCACCGACAGCTTCATTTAAGACCTATTGTGAATTATATCAAATCATATGAATTAATCATATTAATTAAAGTTTTCTTTTTGTTTTGATATTAGAAAAAAGATGCAACATAGTTAAATTTACCTTTTCATGAATTTCGGATGTACTTTGGGCATCACAAAATGCTACCGTAGCAACATCTTTTAATATGGGCATTTCAATAGAACAATCACGTCCATCTAGTAAAGCTACCAATGGTCTGGCCTGCATGGGACCATTGGCAAATGGACCTTTGACATCTAAACGTGATCGTTTCGGTAACATCATATTTTTATCCATGATGGTGCTGAATTTTGTATTCTACTCCAACAAACCTTAACTATTGTTTGTTTTTTCTATTTTTATAATTTTGCTTCCTTATGTTTTCCTACTTTATATCAATAGATATTGGTTTTTGTTAATGAAAGAGTTATAAATGTTGTTGCTTTTATTCCGGCTTTATCTTTAAAGTTGATTTGTTTACTTTATTTTATTTTTTTGCTAAGTTTTTTGTGTGGTTGAATGTATTTTGTTTGTGTTCTTTAAAAAAAATTCGCGTTCTTATCACTCTGCTGTCCAGTTGTAAAAATGTATTTCTAAATTGTGTTTTATATTGTTTTATTTTTTCTTCTGTTGCAGTTGTTATTGTATTTCTTTTTCTGGGTGTTGATGTTTTTAGTGTGTTTTTAAACACTTTAAACTTAAATTAATTTAACGTACAATATATTATTATAAAAAAGTAAAATAAAGAATAAAAGAAATGAAAATATTTCTCGACAATCTTAAAACAAACAAATGTGATGATTTTGCAATTTTTTCTGTTATTGTTGAGTTGGCTTTAATTGTTGTTTTGGATTTGAAATTCAAGTTCAATTCAAATTAAATGAAATAAAATGAAATGTATTTTTTATTGTTGTTATTTCGCAATTTAAAATTTTCTTCGTCGAGTGTGTGTGAGAGCTTAAACTTGTTTGTTACTATTTCAATTTGTATTTGCATGAACTAATTTTAATTTGTTGCTGCTTTTTGCGTTTTTTTCTTTTTACAATTGTTGTTGTTATTGTACTAATGCACTTTTTTCTATCTTTCTTTCTGTTTCCGTAAATCTGCACAATATCGCTCTAGTTATTTATGCTGATTTAACTTTTGTTGTTGTTGTTTTTTAAATAATTTTGTTCATATTGTTTTTGGCGCTTCTTCAACAACTCCCTCTTGTTGTATGCTGCTCCTCCATCATTAAAACACAACATATCAGCATATCATCATCACGAAATGTTTTTACGATGATTCTTTGTTATATCTGTAATTAAAAAAAAATTAATTTAAGATAATTAAAAAGAACTTTAAAAATAATATATAAATATATTAACTTTTATTTTTGAATATTTAATGTTTATTCAAAAGAGTGAGTGAGTGTGGTAAAACGTGAATTAAAAAATTGTAGATCTACACCTCAATTATAGCTTATTTTAAATATGATATTTTTATTTACAGTTTCATAGTAGACTTTACAAAAAATAAGTCAAAAGTTGTCATGGATTGGGGGTCTTATCCAAATCATCTTTGTTTACCAATTCTAACTCAAAAAGTAATAGTCATTTTAATATAGTAAAAGTCATTTTAAAAGTCGAATCTTTGATACCCACCATCAAAAGAGGTTAAATAAAATAAATGCTGAAGTGGGCAGAATGTGGGCGGGCCACGCCCATTTATCCATTTGTGCATACAAATGTGATATTCGTG
>JACGTJ010000513.1:26183-54316 GCA_014858695.1 Chrysomya rufifacies | reverse complement strand
GTATGTATGTATGTATGTATGTAGGTATGTATTTAATGTAAATGTTCATATAAAAAGTTATTTCTTCTTAAACCAAAAAAGTTTAAATGAAAAAATAAAAATTTTGGTTCAACTTTTTTTTTTAACACGGAAAAGCAAACAAAAAAGAAAGTAAAACTGTTCTTTTAAATTTTTTTGTTTTCATTAGTTTGTTACTTTAACTTTATAGTAAGTTTGTTTGTTAAATGACAAAACAGCTGCATACAACAAAAAAATTCAGATGTACAAACTTTCATACGTGCAAACATACTATATTTTTAGGTACATATAGTATAAAATTTGTTAGTATGTACTTTCATGTGTATTTCCATACATACATACATGTATGTATGTAAGTTTGGCTGTAAAATGTAATTTTGTTTTACAAGTATGTCTCATACATTTCGAAGGAAATAGAAAAAGTGGCGACAACAAGAGAGCATAAGAGAGATGAAATTTATTAATATGAGTTGAGAAAATAAAACTTGTTAAAAAAAGTTTTATGTCGTAATTTTTTTCTTGGCTTTTTCTTTAAACTTATATTCTTATTTAATTTTTTTGTTGTTCTTTATATTAAACAAATAGATAGACACGTTTATTTTTATTTTCTTTTTGCACAAATCTTTAAAAATTTCAATATTTAAGATATAAAAAAATAAATGAAATTATTTATAGAACTTTAAGAAAATTAATACTGAACTTTATGCAATGTTCTTTAAAAACTGCATTATTTTAATAATCAATCTTTTTATACTTTTTAATTTTGTATTATTAATTATAAATAAACGGGTTTTAATGAAATTATCAAAGAATTTTCGTATTTAAGATTTTTGTTGCAAATTTTAGCCACTTTACATTTAAAAAAATATAGCATAACTATATTGAGTTTGAATTATATTAGGATACAGCTTGTAATTGTAAAGACAATCACAAAAGACCTAAAATTTTACTCCATTGTGAAACCCTTTTATAAGAGATAACTCTTAAACAATTACCACGAAAAATAACCTGTTCGATATAAGCAATGCTCAACAAAATAAGAATACTTTGAATTAATTAATAATAAAAATAATCACAAAATACATAGAATTTGCTGTATTATGAAATCCTTTTATAAGAGATAACTCTTATGAATAAAATATAAATTTCTTTTAAAGTAAAATATTTCTCTTGTAACATTTAACTCCCGTGACTTGAATCGTTTTTAGGGTAAAAATGTGCTTAAATCACTCGATATAAACTCTGTGGCCTATAAATACAAATTACGGTACCTTCGTCAGCGTAAAACATCTCCAAAATTATTAATTCCGCATAATACAATAAAGTGCTGGCACTAAAATTCAAAAAGGTCTCAAAAATGTACAGATTTATCCAAATAATGAAAATATTAAACTTCAAGATTTTAAAAATTATCCATCAAAAACTACATTTTCTGGTATGGTAGAAAAATCATATATTGCACTTATATAATACAGTTGCGATTATTATAAGAAGGTTGAATAAGAACAAAAATTATTAAAAATTAAAATTTACCAAAGTTTTTTGAATCTCTACTGAATTTGCCGAAATAACGATATTTTAGCGATAAAATTAAACCTTAATGAATTACGATTATCAAAATGATCCTCTAACTAATAAAAGATTATCTATTATTAATGGGTCAACGAAAACTGCTCTTCTAATGTTATCATAAAAAATATTCTATTAATGACCTAATTAGGAAATAATATAGATTCTTATAGAAATACGAATAGACCGCTTATAAAAACCAATACCAAACAAGAAAGAATGCTATATATATACCATTCACTTAAGTTGACTAACACTAAAAAATCTCCCCAAAAATAGCCTTTTCCCGTTCCACATGTACGAAACCGGTAAAATATTGAACCAAAAAAATCCTTCAAAAATCAATAAAAATTTCATTGAAACAATGAAGTCTCTATCTTTTATAACGGCTTCGCAGATCCAAAGCAAAGATCTAGGGTAATGTGGTGTGTTTGTTTGTGTGGTTTTTATTAGCAAAACAAAAACAACTGTTATGAATGAAATAAAATTTAATTGTATTTTCACAATAACTCCGATTATTAACCGATTTACTTAAAACCCAAAATTGTAAACAAATTATACTATCGATTTATGGAGGGTCCAAGTCCGTAGTGTTTATATCAATAGTCGAAATATTAAAAAATAACGGTTATTTGAAGATATATCTGCCATATATAAATGGATTCTGCCGAATTTTAATAGCAAAATTCTAAAGACTATAAGAAACGATTTGATATACATATACAGCTTAACAGTCCGGGTCTTTCACAAACGACATACCAACCGACGGACGAATATACAAATTTTAAATTTTTTTCAGAATATATATACCTTATGGGATCTCAGACTAAAAATGTAGAAGTTACAAACGTAATGACAAAAGGCATTCTTCATACATTTGAAACATATTTTTAAAATACACATAAATAAATCTTCAAATTTATTATTTCTTATAATCATTAAACTAAAAAACAAACTAAGAAAAATTTAAAGAATTTAAAAATTAGTCTAAAAAATATCTGTATAATATTGTGTCGAACTTAAATATTTCATAATTTTCAAAACAAAGAAGAAAGAAAATATTTTTTCTTATTTCTTGAACATAAAATAAATTTTCATTTTATTTGTTGTTTCTTTGCACAAAAACAAATCTAATCTAAAATTCTTTCTAAAAATAGATTTTTCAGATAACAATTTCTTTTTAACAATAGAAAACAACAAAAATCAAACGAAGCAAAAAAATCCGACTGATGGACTATAAATAAAAAGCTTTTAAAAATAAAATACAATCTAACAAACTGAAATTTTCGTATCGCCCAACTACTTTTTTTTAATTTTATTTTATACAATTAAAAAAATATTTTGTGTATTTACAATGAAACCAAGTCAAGGTAGCTCCCAATATAATACGCAACAGAGCAAAAAATTGCAATAACAACACATAATTACAATGGATTTTAAATCGAATGAATGCATTAAAAAACATGTGCTTTTAATACACAGTATAATATTGTAGCAATAAAAACAATTACGACGAAAAATAACCTGCTCGATATAAACAATGCTCAACAAAATAAAAATACATTAATATACATTTCTAAAAATTTTTCTCAAACGAAAATCACACTCAATATACAAACAAGTCGTGTACATACATTTGTATGTACATGCATATTACAACAGGAAAGAAAAAATACCGCGCACAACAATGTGTGGTGTTTTTTTTTCGCTGCTGCTGCGTTTTTTCTTTTTTGCTGCTTTGTGTATATATATTTCAGATGCATTTTAAAACTTTTCACATGAAAAGCTAGCATTTCAACTTCAAATACGTACACTTAATTTTCTGGTCAATCCCTGTATTTTAAGCTCTCGAAAATAATATAAACAAATATTTTTGATATTATGATAAATGTAAATAGTATTTATTAAAAACACAAACAAAATTGAACTCACTGCCTAGTAGCAGCAAATCAACCAGCCTGCCACAAAAACACACAATAAAACTAACAAAAAAAATGAGTAGAATGTCAAAAAGAAAACAAGAGGAAGGTAGTAAGCAGGCGAATTTAAAAAAAAAATCTGCTTAGAGTACTCGCTGTTATCAATAAATCCAATATGTGTGTGCGTATTATGTATTTGTATGTGTGCGAAAATTTTCATAACGAGTAAAAGCTAAAAACAGCGAATAACTGACAAACTAAAAAGATAAATTGTGAAAAGAAATGTGAATGCACAAAATATTATGTGTATAAAGAAATGTTATTTCATATATTTGCGAGAAAAAAAAATAAACACTAGATTATTCCAAAGCAAATTAATATTTTACAATATATTACTTTTTTAACGTAAATATTATACATATTTTCTTTTTGAGTTGCTGTACTTTTCTTTTAAATATTTTTCGTCATCATAACACTCACCACACACACACTCTTTTTCACACACGAAAAAAAAACTTTCACAATATTGTAAAAAAAAACACTTCTTTCGGTGTAAAACTTTTAAAAATTTATATATTATATTTTCCAATATTTCTTACAAAATTCCTTGTTCACTTTTTGTGCCAGAAATGTGTTTTTAATAAAATGTGGTTTTAATGGTCGTTTGGTCTCTTTTCCTTATGAGTTTTTTCTTTGTCGCGCGGCGGCTACTTTGACCAATAAACATAAAAAATAAAAGCAGAAAAGAATGAATGCTGCCTGTCAATTACTTCCACAAAATTATGTATTTTTTAATAAAAGACACATTCCAAACACCGTATTTCAATGGAAATACACTTTTATATTAATTATGATAACTTTTATTACTTCAATTCAATTTATTTTATGAATTTTCACGAATTTTTAAATTTTATTCAAGCAACGCGTCCATAAAAATTCCAACTTTACACTCGTACTTTTCAAAATGGCGGAAAATGTTTAAGAAATCAACGAACACACGGCCACTTTTTTCTGTTTTAGTACATTAATGACGCCGATTGCAACCAATTCGCCACTTTCAATATTTTCAACTCGTTTATCTTCACATATTTTTTTCAATCGTTTAACGAACACTTTTCTCTTTCATATATTCTTTTTTATTTTCACCCACAATTTTTTCTTTACTTGATTGAAGAATTCAACGTTTTTTTATTCTTATTATAAAAGAGATATTTATATAAAATTTACCATAAATATTGTGAATTTTCTGAATATTTTTTCTCGTTTTATACCCGTAAATTAATAAAAAAAAGTGCGGCGTCAACACGAAACAAAAATGTCTGATTACTGCAATGTACAAGAAGCAACTAACAAACAACAACTAATAAGCAAAATGTGATTAACAACGAATGCTTCGTACTAAATAATAACGAATTGGTTTTTTAGTATTTCCATACAGTGTTGTACTCGGGTACTGTATTATCATAATAAAAAGATACGAAGTATGGAAACATCAAATTTCGTCATTAGTGATAGTACAGGTTTTGGAAATGTAGCGTTTTTTTATTCATCATTTTGAGCATATATAACAAGAAAGTAACGGAATTTTCCATGTAAATTTATTAAAATTCTTTGAACTGATCGAATAGATTTATATATATTATATATGTATTTATATATATTATATATATTTTTAATATATTTTATTTAATTTTTTTCATTTTGTAACAAACAATTTTTGCACTTCTAAGAAAAACAAAACTTACTTCAAAAAATAAATTTATAGACAAGAGCCATTTAATTATACTTAATTATAATTCGAATTTATATTTGATGAAAACAATTCTTGTATCGCAGTTTTAATGAGTAGTGTTAATGTATTTTCGAGATTAAAAAAGATATTTATGAATTTTAATGCATAAGTACATACATATCTCATTAAATATTTTTGATGTTAAAACTTGGTTCTTAAAATATATATTATTCGTTTTCATATTAATGCTAATACTGCGTTTTATGTTAGGCGAAACCTTAGAGTGATTAATAAAATCAAGTAATAATATTAATTTAAAAACAAATATAATATCAAAGACCACATTGTGAATTGCATATATTTGCCGAAAATTAATATAATTCCTGATATTAAAAAACATCTGCAAATTTGTATTTATTAATTTTTCTCAGAAAATAAAAACGAAATGAATTTTCAGTTGGCTTTACAAAACTAGACTCAAAATTTCACACAATGTAAATATTTTTGGGTTATTAAGAAAAATAATATGTCAGTTTGAAATTAAAAATTACGAATGAAAATTAAATTATTTACAATCCTTAATTTCATAAAGTTACAAAACAAAAACTACACAATCAGCTGAGCGAACTAATACACCTTCTTTATGCTCCTTGCTAATATATCTAAAAAAATATCGACTATTTACTTATTAATAATGAGTACTCGAAAAAAATAGTCTTGTATTTAAATACTCACTAATTCTACAGCACTTATTATTTTACGAAATAAGAAAGAAGTGCATCTCCACCAACAAAACACAGTTTTTAGGCCCCAAAATTCTTCAAAAATATTGTAAAATATCAATAAATATTTTCTAAACAAAAAATAGTAATAAATTATAGAATTTTGTAAAACAATGTCGAGCAGAAAAGCCTCCCATGCTGGAAGTTGGTATACGGACTCAGGTCAGTAAACTTTTGTTAAATGAACAAAAGAAAAGTAATAAATTTTAATGCAAGTGAAGAAGAAGAAGAAGAAGTGAAATTTAATTACAAAGTGTACGTACATAATATTTACATACTTATGCACATACATACATAACTGTGTACGAACAATTAAAGTTAAGGAAGGGAAATTTATTATTTGATCATATTTAATGTTATTTTAGTTAATATTATATTTGTTTTGTTTTATAATTTTAGTTATTATTCTTTCTTTGAGTAAAGCATTTACAAGATTTTAATTGTTTTCAGAAAGAAAAAAAATTGTCATTGGGACCTCCACAAACTATTTTCACTATCATATATACATACATATGTATATTTTCACTAAATATTCTTCTACTATAATTATTATTTTGTTTTTTTCTACCTATGGAACTTTTAAATTTTTGGAACCAAATGGAAATCCTGAATTTAAAAGTGCATTTAAAATCAGTTTTATTCCGATTATAAAGCTCTGACATATTCATAGTATCATCATAAAATTAACATATATAAAACTTAGATCAACCACCACAAAGATAAAATGTTAAAAAAATGTAATTTATTTGCCAAAAATGAAAATCTTTAATCTTTGTCACAAGTTAGTTTTCTTCTAATATATTTAATTTTTCATTAATAATGATTTGCTGTATATTATTAATCTGTTCATAGGAAGCTTCTGCAACTCTTGTCATACGTTTTTGCAAGAACAAACAATCATTTCGTTGTCTACGCAATTTTTCCATACTCTGCTCCAGCATATTACAAGTACGAAAGAATTCACTTATTTCGGGAATATCACCAAATTCTCCTGGATGATTACGAAATTTTGTTGTTACATCCTTGGTCAATTCATTGAGACGATTCTGCATAAATTTCTCATCAAAACTATTCTTCAAATCATTGACAATTCTTTTAATGGAATCATCATCGTTACGATCATTTAAATGTAAATCTTTAATGCGATTTTTTAAACAACCAAAATTAATATTTTCAAAACGTTCTCCTATAGTTTGAAATAGTATACAACTTTCATTTAAATTATTCTGCAATTTTTTTATATCATCATTAAGGTTGTTAATATTTGAAGAATCTAATAAAGCACTTCTAGAAGTATCCGTGGTGCAAGCTGATAATGATGATAAATCCTTACGGCAGCTAATACTTGGTGTGCATAATTCACTAGTATCCGTATAATTATGAGAATGTTTACTGTCTTTTAATTCCTTGGTTTGGACATTAATTTTGAATTTTTCAGAATCAGTTTCATATCTTAGTAAAGAAATTAATTTTTGCTTTCAACATTATTTCTTATTTATTGTTTTTTTTTTTATCAATATTTACCCATCTTCTTCAATAATTGAAACCAATTCATTTGTTATCTTTTCTAATAGCAAATTAGTGGTGTCGGCTTCAACTTCCATGTTTATTATGCAAACAGAACAAATTGATTTATTAAACACCAAACTTGAAATGAATAAATTGTTTTTTTTTTTTTAATTAAACTGTTAAACTGTTTGTATAAAGTTTGATTAATAAAATTTATTGTTGCTATGATATTCTAGTTTGTATCTTAGGAAATATTTTGAGGTAGTTTTTTTCTTAACCAAAAAATTATCAAGTTAATATTAGGTTTGTGAACAACATATCGAAAATTTCGATTCCTAGTAAGATTCTGAGTCAATCTAGCCATGTCGAAGTATGATAGAACTTGGATAATGCAACCAAGCGATCTTAAATTTGGCCACAATGTTTATCTTTTGTTTAATCAGTTAATGAAAATGGCAAAATATACACAAAAACCTTTTGATTTAAAAACTATTTCATAGAGTTGATACAAACAATAAAAACAAAAAATAAAGTTGAGCACGAAAAATAAGGTAAATTTTATAATACATATAAAATGTAATGTTTAGGTGATTATCAAAAATTTTATCTTATTTATTTAATAATCTATATATCGGCACTTAAACAGGGCCTATCTAACATTTCAAATTGCATACCGATCTCGATGAATATTTCTTGAAATTGACATTTTTAAGCTTAATCTGTGAAATGTTTTTATAAAAGATCTGTTTATATTAAACCTACTCAAAATGAACTGTAAATTACATTTATTAAAGTATAATTTTAATAGCATTTATCGAAACTTAATTTCATTCACCTCCGTTTTTTTCACGTTCGGTTGTTTTTCATTGCTTAGTAAATTTTCCATTGCATTTCTGGTAACGATATACAAAAGTGAAACTTTTTTGACTAACTGATATTTGCATGTTTACGGGTTAAAATTGTCAAAATTTCTACTATTTTGTAACACAAGAAGATACGAATTAGCTAAAAATATCATTCATCAATTGAGGTAAAAAATATATGTTCGGTACCTTATAATATTCCGAAAAAAACGTTGTATTTGATCTTATGATTTACAACTTTTAAACATTTTTGAGAGTACCAAAAGAAAAAAAATGCTTATAAATATAAAGAGCAATAAAAAATACCACAAACCAAAAATAAAAATTAAAAACAAAAAAACAAAAATGTTGCAAAATACAAAAAGTTTCAAAAAGTTTACCCACATTATTTGAATGTTTAGCGTCGGTTATTGTAATACAGTTTTTCATGGCTCACTTTATCCCATGCAATCGTTTGTTAAGTTAGCTTATTTTATTGGATTGTGTACCATTAATAACTTAGATTGTATATTGGTGGATACCACTGAAATTAGGGAGCTGATTTTGGAGTAGAAAGACAAAGGTGTTGATCGAATGGAAATTTTACTAAAAAGGCTCTTTTGGAATAAACAACCTGGCATTTTGTTAGTATTAATTTAAAAAAATACAAATTTTTAAAGTAAGAAAACTTTAGTAAAGATAGACTACTTCGATCCCCATCTTTCGTGTGCTTGATAATATATTTTATGCTTTCTCTTTTTGTAAAAATGTATACACATTTTTATTTTATTGAAATATGTATATACATATTTGTTTTAATCATGATACAAAAATAAATTTTTTATTTAATAATATTTACAGCTTCGGAGCTTTCTCGTCAATTGGATAATTGGTTGGGTGATGCTACTTTATCACATGGTCCAGCTAGAGCAATAATTGCTCCGTAAGTTATTTATATATTTAACTAACTTATTTTAGAATATACATTTTCTAAAATAAGTTATAAAAATATGTTTGTTTTAGTCATGCAGGTTACACATACTGTGGTGCTTGTGGTGCTTATGCCTATCGACAAGTTAGTCCCGCCGTAGTGTATGTTAAATTATGTATAAAATTTTTCTTTAAACTATAAAATTTGTTAACAATTTATTCATATTATTTAGTAAACGTATATTTATTTTGGGTCCATCCCATCATGTACGTCTGCGAGGCTGTGCTTTATCTATTGCTAAAAAGTGTAAAACACCACTTTATGATCTCAAAGTAGATACCGAAGGTTGGTATTTAATTTATTTTAAATCGTTATTATTTGATAAAAATTAAAAAAAAAATATTAAAAATTTTAGTTAATGCTGAACTTGAAAAGACTGGACATTTTTCGTGGATGGATATGAAAACAGATGAAAATGAGCATAGCATTGAAATGCATTTGCCCTATATAGCCAAAGTTATGGAAGAGTAGGTTTTGTGAATATTACAGATAGCACAAATATGTATAATGATGAAATAATTTTGTTTGTTTTTAATTCAACAGTTTCAAAGACCATTTTACAATTGTACCCATTCTGGTAGGTTCTTTAAATCCCGATCAGGAGGCTTTATATGGTCGTTTATTAGCCAATTATTTTACCGATCCACAAAATTTATTTGTGATATCATCGGATTTCTGCCACTGGGGCCATCGTTTCAATTATACCTATTACGATAGATCTTGTGGTCAAATCTATAAATCCATTGAAAAATTGGATAAACAGGCAAGTGTACAATATTAAATTCCTTATATTAAGAGTTGTTATATAAACTGAAATATTTCATTTAATTTTTAGGGCATGGATATTATAGAAACTTTAAAGCCTGAAACATTTACCGCCTATTTGCGTGAGTTCAATAATACCATTTGTGGTCGTCATCCAATTGGTGTGATGCTTAGTGCAATTAAAGTTCTACAAGAACAAGGTTACAATATGAGCTTTAAATTTTTAAAATACGCTCAAAGTAGTCAATGTAAAAGTATGGATGATTCAAGTGTTAGTTATGCATCTGGATCTTTAATATTTGAATGTTAAAAAAAAAAATTATATAGTTTGACTTCATTCTATTCGCTTTTTATTGTTTTTTTTTTTTTTATTCCAATTAAAAATTTGAAATTTATTTAAAAGAAAATCGAAAACTAATCGGTTAAATGAATTTGTAGTAGTATTTTCGAAATTAAAATGATTCTCATTTATATTGCAATTTTTTTCTATCAAAGTAATTAGATATTATATATGCATAATACATCTAAAAGAATAAAAAATAATTGTTTTTAACAAAATATATACATATTTTTTTTTTATTTTTTCAGTAAACCGAGTAAGTGATCCGTTATGAAAAAAAAGACGATAAAATTATTCGAGTATACTGAATACATTTTTGTAGACCTTTTCGTTTATATAACTCATGCGTTCATTTTTAGCAATTCTCTAGGGTTTAATGTTTGATTAATCTTTAAATGTCCTAACCGAGAAGTATATAAGGATTGTGTAGTCAAACAATTCACGCATTACTGAATAACATCGAGTAATCATGGGATTTTTAAGTGATAGCCTGTATGTAAAAGCGCATTATTCGTAGATATTTATTGAAACTAACTTCAATATTTTCAAAACAAAGCTAGGTACAAATTTCTAGGTGAAATTTCCTTAAGATATGCAAAAGTTACATAAATATAAAATATAAAAAACGAAGCGATTTGGAAACCCCGTGTGACAGTCAAATAAAATTATAGAAAACTTTTGTTGTTCCAAGTAAGGATTATAATATTGAGTAATATAGTCTTTGTGTGCCTGAAAAGATAGATAAGGACTAGTGCGTCCGCTCAGAATCATACCAAATGAACTAAGCCTTAAAATACGAACTGTGAAATTTTCAGAAAGGCTTTCTAAATACTCTTGTAAACTTCCGGCATGAAGATCAATTAACTAATGCGTTCGCCAAAATAACGTCGATATTGATAAAGATTGAAAACTTCTAAAGTTACCTGAATCGACCAACTTTAGTTCAGTAACAGGACTTTAGTCCTAAAAGTTGATACAATAGTGCCAGACGATCCAACAGTAACTTATCCGGACATGACACTTGACAAAGTATACAAATAGAGACAAACTTTGTTTGTAGGACGACAGGTCATCTGTCTGTGTGTTAATTCATATTTAATTGTAAAACAATTAATATACTATTAAATTTCTGCGACAAATATCTTCGTTATTCAGTGTCAAAAATATTTTTAACAACATCCTGTATTCAGATAAAATAATAGATATTTGTCATATGTATTTTTATATTAAAATTACAAGAATTAATTAAGTGAAATCATATTTTTTCTCTAGGTATATTAATTTTGGAATATAAATTAAAAAATTACCAAAAATATTTAGCACTTTGTAATAATATACTTATGTAGTTATCCATTTTCATTAATAACAATTTAGATAATTTATCCATTTAATGTTATTTTCTTCAAATATTTTTGTTTTTTAAGTTTATTGAATTTTTCTTGTTATTGTTTTTATCTTTTCTGTTTTATTGCAAATAACAATTGTTCATCATCATTGAGTGTGTTCACAATTATATAGAGTTACGTTTAGATAGTGTAGCTAAGAGAGATATAATAGAGAATCTATTCTTCGAATAGTTTTTACATGTTTTAAAATATATAGTATTTATTTTACATTCTAATTTGAATGCTCGAGTGCGTATTCCTTCATCTTTTTCAATATGTGTTTCTTGTTTTTTTTTTTTTTTTTTTTTTTTCAATTCAGCATATGTAATTGATGGATGGATGAGATGTCTGGTTGGTGGTTGTGGTGGCATGATGTTAAGTGGTGGCAATGAAAAACTATAATTACCACCAACCATTCGATTGATTATTAGCACTTGTTGTAGCGGTAGTTCCATGTCCTAAACAATGACTACTGCCATTCAATTGAGAGCTTTGCTCTTCATTTGATGTATTGGAAATTTGCAAGGAATTCATATTTTGTACAAATCCCTCTAAGGTATTTTCATCTAAATAGGGTGATGTACGATGACTGGCTGGGCCAGTTGGTCCATTCTTTATTAGTAAATCCTTAAAGTCCAAAATTGTATTGTGGCTATTATCACCCGCTACAGCTGCCACATTTGATGTTGTTGATGAGGAGGGCGTTTGTTCGAAATCGTATTTCATCGAAGTTTCCAATTCGTTTAAATTCAAGTGCATATTATTACTAGGGAAAATTGTAGTTGCATCTATTAAAGAAGAAAATTAAAATCAAGACGAGAAATTAGAAAATAATGAAAATTTGTTAGTTTGATTAGAATAAAGTTACCATTATGAAAGTCGTTTAATGGACCACGATAAGTGCCTCTAAAATTTGTTTGATTCGCTTGTCCAGACGCAGTTTCATATAAATTTCTCGATGGTGGCCTATTACCATAAACTGGAGTAATTTCAACACGATGAGCCTGAGGCGATTGGGCATTGCGTGTAAAATTTGAATCATTAACATTATGTATTGACACCTTAAAAAAGAAAAAAATATACATATTTTACTATTAATATTTAGTTAAGTGTTTTCTGCAGTGAACTCTTGGAGTCTTAACTGAGTTCTACCATTCTGAATTTGTTCACGTTTCTGATGGAATATTTACTGTTATAGTCAAATTCTGTAACTAGTTAATTTTCCGATCAACTTTCGTCTTTTATAAAATTTAACAAAAATTCTAATATTTTGCGAACACTCAAAATTTTCAAATTTAACGAACCAACATAAACATACAATGTTTATGTCACTCAATAGTTTTGCTTTAATATCCCTCTTAAGATTTTAATCGGTTCACATCCCACTACTTTGAATGGTCCAATTATAAGATTTAGATTAGTACGAATTCAGTTCTAGTTTATTTTAGCTGTTCCAGTTGAGTTAAGCTCTATTGTAGTTCAGTGTTATCTACATTGTAATTCAGTTAAAATTGTTTGCGAAACCCTTGCTTTATTGGGTAAAAAGTTAAAAAATGCAAGACAGAACCAAATAAAATATAAGAAATAAATAAACATGGATCTGGTATACCTTTAAGTAAAGAGGGGATAAAAACCATACTTATATCAACTTTTTTACAAATACGCCATTAAGGTCGTTCAAATGTGATGATTAATTTATTTAAGAACCAACTAATTTTCAATTCTAAATGCTTGTGTCTTCATAAAATATAATTTTAAACTCACCTCATTGTTGAGATTCTGTCCTGGTATTAAATTCTTTAAAAAGGAAGCATCATCATATCGTATAACACCTGTATTTGGAATACCTTCTAGGTATGAATTATAGCCAGTTATAGAGGGTGGTGGAGAATCATCACCACAACTATGATGTACATGAGCACATGTAGCAGCTGAACTACTACTACCGCCACTGCTGCCGGCAAAAACATCAAATCCATTGTAATATTTAGATTGTTGATATTTTTCTTGTAACGACAAGTCATTAACCGCAGAATTAGCACCACCTTCAGTAACAGAATTCAAGAAGGATGTATTACAACCTACTGCTAACAAAAAATTAAAACTTATATAGCAATCGATTTTTCTTTATATACTACTTACAATTATCGTTTTTATTTAAGGGCAGTGTATCTGAACCAAAATTCGTCCATTGTTGTTCAACGACTTTAGTTTTTTGTTTTTGTTGTTGGGCATTTTTAATTTCACTACCAATTGCTGAAATAGGACGTTGCTGTTGTGTTGTAGGACGTTGTATAACAGCTGCATCTCCTATTAAACCACCTCCAACACTATTACCACCACGTACATTTAATTCGGTTCCACCAATGCTGGTACAACTAATGCTGATATTATTATGGGGTGTGTTTGTTTGTACTGCATCATTAGAGAAATACGAAAATGATGATGACGGATTGCTACCACCAGTTGTGGAAGACTTGTTATTGTTGTCATTATGTTGTTGCTGCTGTTGTTGTTGCAGTCGTGTAGCTCTAGCAGCTTCAGCTGCCGCTTCTTGGGGCGTGTAATAATTTACATTACCTCCAAATTGTCGATAACCACCCATAGCTAAGCCACTAGTGACTGCTTGATGCAATGCCGGATTACGTATGGTGTACATACCATTTTCATTTTTAATAATAGCTGCTGGTTGATCAGCTGGCAAGGGGGCTGGCATTGAAAAACCTTCTACTGGTCGACCTTAAAGAAAAGTTAAAAGATGTAAAGACACAAAGACTCCACTCGATTTTTTCAGTAATACGTACCTGGTAATAACACTGGTTGTTGTAGTATTGCTGTGGCAGCAGCTGTAGGACCACCATGGAACATAGGATTTCTTAAAGTTATCATTTTTGGTTGTGCGCTGCAACTGCCACTACCACCTACACCATCAACTGAACTACTTTCCGTTCGATTTATATTTCCTGAACTTGCAGCAGTAGGACATGAACTACCAACATTATTAGCCTTCGATTTATTTCGTTTTTTCTTATTTTTAGATTGTTTACTACTGTTACAACTGCTTGAAGCATTTGCCTGAACCGTATTGTTGTTCGATGATGTTTTAGGAGGATTAGCTTCAACCATAATTATACCGCTTTGGGGATCTATGCCAGCAGTTGCTGCGGCATTAATATAAGGCGAACCATAAAAACTGGCCATGGGATTGACTACAGGTGGAGCTATAATAGTGGCACCAGTTGCAGAATGATGGAATGTTTGCTGATTTTGTTGTTGAAGTGCATGTAAAGGATGTTGCAATGGTTGCTGTTGTTGCAGTGGTTTTGCCAATTTCTTAATCGATTCCGATTTTTGTCTTAATTGCTCACTCTTAATAGGGTCAACTTTAGTCAGCGTAATACCAGGCGGCAAAGATAAATTTTCAACTTGTACACCACGATTTAATTGATCCATAATACTGACATTTGCAGAATTGATGTGTTGCTGGCGTTGCTGAGCAGTGGCTGCAGTACTGGTTGATTGTACTTGATGGCCACTTAAACGTAACGCTTGCATTTGTTCAGCTAACGCTTGGTAAGAACGATTTTGCATCATATTATTCTCATTGTTAATGCTATTAGATTGTTGTTGGCTATGAGTGGGTGTGGGTAATATATTTATTTCGTTAACATTAAAATAACCCATATTGTTGGGTATTCCCGATGAACAGCAATTCTGATGATTATGATGCATATTATTTGAATGTTTTTGTGATTTTTGTTGATACTTTTTATTGCGCTGCGATCTTTTATTGCTTGTTTGAGTTTTATTTTCTATGTTACCGCTGTTTGAAGACGGTTGTTGGCTACTTTGGTGATGGTGTTGGTAATTATGTTCCATATTATTTCTGTTGCGATTGTTGTTAGTACAATTATTTCGAGAACTTGTGGAGCAAGTGGGATGTTGTGGTTGACGGTTATTAGTTGCAGAGTTTGTCTGTTTACTGTTTTGGCTATTAAAACTATTTATGTTTGTTTGACGATTGTCAGTTTTCGATTTACGATTATTAGAATTTTGTTGTGTGGCTTGTTTTCCCGGACGTGTTTTATTTTCTTCCTCATGTACTTTCTGTTGAACTTTAGCTGGAGCATTATTCACTTTTGTCGTCGTTGATTGTTCCAACTTTTCATCTAACTGCTGATTTTTTATGTTTTTACCACCTTTGGATTTTAATGTTGGCTGAGATACTTCAGATTTTTGTTGTTTTTTGGTTTCCTTCATTTCTGTAGCTTCAGTTTTCTTTCTCTGAACTTTTGTGTTGGGTTTAGGATTCATTTTCTGATCTTCATGTTTTATTGATTTCTGTTCACTTTTTTGCATAGTAGTTCTTGTTGCCACAGTACTTTTGTTATTTGTCTTTAGCTCAACTTCATTTTCTGTATTCTCATTTTCATCCTCTTCAGCTGAAGACCATTCCGTTTCCGAATCTTGCATGTGCAACGACTTAAATGGATTATTATCGAATTGACCGTTATCCACTAATTTAGGACGTCGTTTTTTATTCTCCTTGGCTGGTGGAGTATAGGGAATTGTTACAATCTCTTCTTCAGATTCGGTGTCAGAACTGGGTGGTGTTATGGGCTTTTGAGGTTGTTTACCCTTTTGCAATACTTGTTTTTGTTTCTTTACTACAGTTTGTCCCTTCGAAATAACCTGCTGCTTTTGCGTTTTGGATGCAATGGTTGGAGTAGGGGATAATTTTCTTTCTTTAGTTTTCTCCAATTTTTGAGGATCTTCATTTTCAGCATCAGAGGATGTGGTTGAAGGTGTTGGTGGATTTCTTGATGGTTTTTTATTTTGTTTCTGTTGTTTCGTTTGGCAAGTCTTTGTTTTATTTTTGTTATTTGTAGTATTGGATTTTTGTATGGAACTATTGACATTTTGGTCTTTTGTGGTGATTTTCTTTGCGTTAGATTTTTTTATGTCTGAAGGCTTAAGACTACTCACAGAATTATCCCTTGTATTCATTTGAGAGCTTGTTGAGTTATTTGATGATGTTAAAGTTGCAGCTGAACATGAGGTTGTCGTGGAATCAGAACGCTTTTGTTTGACTGAGTTTTTGATAGCCATCATTTGTGGTAATTTAGGTGATTCATTGTTTTCGCTTGTGGAGACAGAAGTTGTTGAATTGGAGTTGGAAAGTTTATGCTTGTTTTTGCCCAATGATTCTTTATTATTGCTTGGATTAGATGCCATTTTCAAGTTCTGAGTTTGAGAACTCTTTTTTTTCTTCTTCGACTGTTGCTTTTGTTGTTGCTGCAATTCTAATTGTTTTTGTTCTTGCTCTTGTAGTTCTCTCAATCGTTGCTGTTCCTCATCCAAACGCTTACGTTCGGCTTCTTCTGCTGCTTCTCTTTCACTTTGTAATTTTGCCAAACGTTTCCTTTCTTTTTTCATTTGTGTTTTTGAAAGCTTGGGTGGAGGAGGAGGTGGTATAGATAGTAAATGTTCCGCAGTCAATTTTGTGACATGACCTTGTGTTGTCGATGTCGGTGGAGGGGTTTGAGTATGTGGTAATGGATTCACTGCTGGCAGTTGTGGTATGCTAATAGGTGGAGCTGTACCAGTTTGTATTAGTTGGCCATTTATAAAAGTATATAATAGCTTATCTTTATCTGGAGATGGACCTTTGGCTGTTACCGTTACTTGTGGCTCTGGAACATTCGGTAAATTAACACGTCTGATAGTTACTATACGTTTGGAGGGATCTGTGGTATTATTACTGGCAGCATTTGCGGCCATGGCTGCCACAACATCGGGGGCAAGCTGTTGTGGCTGTTGTTGAACTGAAGCAATTGCTGTTGTCGGTGGAGGAGCATAGCACATGGGTGTAGCACGCATTAAACCGAACGGCGCAGGTGCTGCGGGTGGTGGAAAACCAAGGTTGTATGGAAAATGATTGGCATGAGCATACGGCATGCTATATGATTCTGGTACCATATTAAGATTGTTTGAAGCTGCCATAGCAAAGGAGGAGACTGAGGTTGGAGTTGCTGCAGTTAAGGAATTGCCATCTTTTGTAGTTTGATGTAGTAAATTACGAACTTTTATAGTGTTGTCACTGATACCCTTCGATTTATCGTTACCCTCTAATTCTCGCATTTTCTCCTGTTGTTGTTCTTTAGTGGGTAAGTAGGGAAATTTGAATTCAGTATTGGTTTGCTTAACCGTTGCTATTAGCTCTAATATGGCAGTTTCAACTTTTGCTTTGGCACGTTGTAAATTCTTTATATTATTTTCCAATTCACTGATTTTCTTTTTGTCTCGCTTTTTATTGGCTTTAAGTGCTTTTAGATTTAGTTTTTCGCTAAATTCTTTAAAATATATATTATGAAATTGAGCCCTTAAATCATGCAATTCAGCTATGCGTTTTTCTTCTTCTTTGCGTTGCTTCTGTTTAGCTTTTTTAGCAGCCTTTTTCGGATTTAATGTTTGAGGCTGTGTTTTCTTTTTTCCCGCACCAGCACTGGGACCTTCGATAAAACTAAGAGTCTCTTTAATCCATTTTTGTTTAGCATGTTCTTTGGAAAAATTATCGATTATTTCACAAATCTCACTGACGAAATCCAAATTGTTGGCAGCAGTCGAGCCACCTTTAGATGTCGAATTAGATCTATTAGTTGAATTATTATCTTTGTTATTAGTTGAATTATTATCTTTGTTGCTCTTTGTACCCTGGCTAGAGGTTGAAGCATCACGTGTAGAATTGTTACTTAAACTTGATTTCTTATTTGGTGGTTCTAGTGATGAGTTCGACTGATGTAAAGATGCTTGATAACTTTCATGTGTAGAATTTTGTTGTTGCTGTTGTTGTAAAGGTGGTGGTGGTGGAGGTGGTTGCAAGTGGGTATGCTGATGTTGGTTTGTTTGTTGATTAGGTTGCAGCTTTTTATTGCTACTATTATTATTATTGTTATTCTTAATTTCGCCTTTAGTAGTTGTCTTTAAATGTTGCAAGCACTCACATAAATTATGTAAATTATTACGTTTAGCTTCAGTATAGATATTATCAAAAGTTGCGACAAAATCATGTATATCCCAAAAATCTGGCTGTGGTAAATACTGTTGAAATAATTTAAGTTCTTCTGAATTTAAAACATTTTCCATTTGATTTTGTGCTTCAGCACAGGCAGTTGTTGTTGATAATGTTGTTGCTACTGCAGCTGTTGTAGTGTTCGTATTCGATGATGTAGATGTTGATGAAGGTTCGACTAATTGTAAAGGTTTTGTGGTGCTATTCTTTCTGGCATTAACAATTTGGGATAACTTTTTACGTAATCTATCTCTAGTTTCATTCATACGAACGTGGTTACAATCCTAAAATAAACAAAATATTTATATTTTTTATAAATTTATTTCGAACTTTAAAAATAAATTTGTGAACAAACCTTTTTCAAACGTTTTTTACTAGAATGATTCTCTTTGCAGTGATCTCCACCCATATCTGAATGATCGAAACAGCCTGGAATTTTACAATAAAAAAGAAAATTGAAAAATGACAAATAGCTCATCCGAATAAACTAAAAATTTCTGGATTACTTTAACAAATCCAGGAATTTACTGTTTTAATTATAAAAAAATTGCGAGATAAAGTTTACTCGGATGAAATTTTTTTCGGATTAAGTTCTCTTATTAGGATAAAGTTTTCTTATAGAAAAGTTTATTCTTAAAGAAAAGTTTATCATAAAGATTTCTTATTGAAACATGATAAATTTTGTTTTCATCTGAAAAATCTCAATCACATTTATGGGAAAAGGTATATAAAAATCACTTACATTTCTTAGATTTTTCTTTACAAGACCTTTTGGGTTGGGCATCTACTGTTTCAGAAGGAGTTATATCTGAAGATGTCTGTTGAACTTCTTCCTCTTCAGTTGGAGTTAAGACAGGCGGTGGTATATTATCACATTCAGGGGAAATACTTAAAATATAAAAAAATCAATAAACAATGATCAATACAATGCTAAATTAAACTTACACTTGATTATCGTGATCGTTTTCATTATTAATTTTTAAAATATCATTTAATTTATTTTGAATTTCAGCACAATTAACGTTAACACCAACTTCATAACTATAAAATGAAATTGAAATATTATAAAAATTAATAAAAAAATAATAAATATAAAAATGTAAACATACTTGGAATCAACATCGTTATTATAGGGTGATAAACTGTAATTTGAAAAGGTAAAAATATATGAAAATATTATTCAATATAAATTATTTTATAAATTACCTCTTGACTTTATCGAGAAATTCTAAAAACTTTGTATCATCCTTATTGCCAGTTATTTTATCTAAATTTACTTTTATATCGTTATTTGATAATTCCAAAACATTTAAATATGAAGAAAATTTGCAATTTATTTTATCCTCTTGTTCCACATCATTTTCAATTTCCATATTATTTATATCACCGCAACAAGATCCCATGTCTTCTCTGCCCTTAACGTCATTGATGTTTTCATCATCTTCTTCATTGTAATCAATAAAATATATGGCGTATATGGAAATTATAAAAATCCAATAAATTTTTACAACTAAATCGTGTACATCTATTAAATCTAAACCATTATTAGAAGCAACTAATTTACGATTATACAACATTATATTGGGTAATATAGAACGCAACTCTTCCCGACTCATCGACATGGGCTGGTAATAATGTACCAGGTCCTGCGAGAGTGATGGAGATATTTTATTGTTTAAAATCTTACGGGCCAAAAGACATGAAGGCAGTTTACAGTCACGACAAAAATATTTTTCCTCGATTGTGGGATGTGGATAACGTTTACGATCTAAGAAATTTTTAAAATTTATGATTTAAAAAAAGAAAAATATTTTTAAACTATTTATATATCTTACTGTTTAAATGATTGAACACAGCCCATGAAATGTGATAGCTATATTTACTGGATTCCAATGTTTCTGTATTATCATCGTAATCAGTATTAACGTTTAACATTTCTCCAACGGATGCTAAAGTTGAGTACAACTCTTGACCAACCTCTTGAAGGGCAGTGTTTTTACGTTTTGCACCATTGTTACCGGTCTTTGAAACCAAATTTTGAAAATCATCATTAGCACAAACATTCAATATTTTCGAATCATAGAAATTAACATCTTTTTCAACAATTTCATGCGCCAAACATTTAGAACATTTACCGTCAGCATTACGACGAGGTGGTAAAGGACCACCAGCTATAGAGCAGGTAATACATTTGCAATAACTGAAAAAAAAAACAAACATAGTCATTGGCTTTTAAGGATAAGTTAATAATTTATATTCTACATACTCTGTATGATAATCTAAGGAAACATTACAAGTCTGACATTTATCATCTACAACTAACGTGTTTGGCGGTTGATAGAAACCATCTGGCCATTTCATTTTTGTATAAGACATTATATTCTTCCAGGCTAGACGACGATTTTTTAGAAAACGAAAATCATAAAAATCATTGTCATCAACGCTGTCCTGCAGCGAAAATCCAATGGCATCCTGTACCACCGTATCAAATATACGATAAACATCTAAAAGGGATTTACGTCGTTTACGTTCTACTTCGGACAAGTTAAATTTATTCAATTCAATCCATACATCCGTCCAACGTTTTTCAACATAATTCATAATATCATCGAATTGTATATAACGTTTAATAAGATCAGTATGATGTGAAGTCAGTTCCTCCTCTTTCAACTATTTCAAAAATTTATTTATTAAAAAACAACAAAAATTTAAATAATAATATTTAATAATTACGGTTATAATACAAGCCAACATTGTATCAGCTAAATGTAAATGAACATGTTGTTGATACAAACGTTGACACAATAGTTTCCAAGTTAAGGTGAATTTACGTAAGAAATCATTTTCAAAGGCAAATAAATAAGAAGCCACCTGCTCTGAAATACGCATTAAATCATCATAACCATTAAGAATATCTAAAAAGAAATATTTAGTTTAGTAATCATTTTTTAATAATAGTAATAATTGTATCTTACAATTTATCATTTCATCAGCTGGTATTTTACTTTTATCGGGTTCAACAATTTCCAAAAATCCTTCAGCGTAAGCTTTTACAATACATTCCACATGAAAAGCTAATATTTGTAATAATAACAAGGGATTATTAAGCATTAAACTGTAATAAAATACAATATATTGAATTATTTTCAATTTTCAATTAGTATAATTTAAAATTTAAAAAAACTTACATTGAACTAAAGAGTACAAATATCATATTATCTGTAAGATATTCATCATAAATAAAATCCAAATGTTCAGCCTTTTTATGGTATATAACACCACATGTTATCCAATATATTTCCTTATTGCTATCAAGTAACTTTTCAAACTTATTATAAGCCGTAATGTTCCTTTTACAAGTGGGAAAGATTGTTAAAAAAATAAATTCAAATTTTTAGTTTTTGTTTTCATATTACAATTTTCGTATGGATTACTTACTTTAACATCGGTCCATATGATTTAATTAAAACATCTAAAAGCATAACTACCATATGGGTGGCTTTAAATTGTTCCACCATTATATGTATGACAAATTCACGATATTTTTCACAATTTTCGCACAAGCAAAATGTTAAAAATTCATCATCCGAATGTGTTACCACAATATTGGAAACATCCTTGAATACAAAAGAAATATGTTATTTGCGATGCGTTAAAATTATATGTTTTAATATAATAATTCTGAGTCAAAATTGTAAAAAAAAACTTAGAAAATCGATTTGTAAGAAAAAGGACAATATGAAATCAACAATTAAACTTTTGCTTCTTTTTAATGACAATAAAATAAACGATGAAATGTTCCACAGACCAAGTATATTTTAGTATATTCCATTTGCAGGCAATTTGATTGTTATTTCTTTAAGTACAGAATCATCAATCAAAACAACAACTAAAAAGTTAGGACACATTAAACTAGATTTTTAACCGGTATCCCGATAAACTTTTATTCGAAATAATTTTGAAAATATAACTCTTTCCAAAAGTTCTCTAACTAAATCCAATTTCGAAGAAAATTTTAATTTAAGAGTGATCACAAATGGTCTATCTTTTAATTTTAAAAAATTCCCAAAAAATGCAGTCTTTTTCTCTAGATGCAATTCTAGCTGTAAATATCTTGTCGAAAATTGACTTTTACCATTAATAAAAAAAGTTCAGATTGCATATATTTTTTTAATAATAATAATTAAATTAATAGAATATATATGTATTTTTATACTTCTTTTTACTTTTAATGAAAACTATAACATAGTCTGATAAAAATATTATATTTCTGACCGACAATAAGAACTACAACTCAAGAGAACAAAATATTACTGTAAGAATTATGTACATACATAATCCATTTAAATACAGTCAATTATAAACATTTTATATTTAAAATTTAATTCTTAAAACTATTTCTTAAAATGTATAAAACATAAATAACACTTACCATATACGGATTAAGAGGACAATTTTTCTTTTCCTCTGGACTCATAGCAGAAAATTCCAATATGCGACGTTTATCAATATCAATGCAAACTATATTATCATCACGTTGACTAAGTTCGGCTAGTGAAACGATTGATTTAATAATTATAGACAATATCTGTTGAGGAGCCAATGGATCAAAATCTTTGATTGAGAGAATTTTTGAAAGCGCTGTGGGTGGATTTTCATCATCCATAACAGATATACAATTATTTTCATTTTGTTTGGAATAACGACAAGGACATTTTTCCAGTAACAATGATGAACTACTTCCGGTACTGCTACGACGATCGGTGGGTGCTACAGCCATAACGGTAGCAGATGATGATGACCGTCCATGATTACAATTATAACTACAGGGACCTTCATCATCACTATGATAATATATTAAATCATATATATCATTTTCAATTGATGACTTTAATTTAATACTACTGCTGCTACCACTGCCGGCAGTAGTCTCCTCTAATGGAGTATTATAATTTGATTTTGGTTTCTTGCCATGTTTTAGTTTTTTATGCTGTTTCACAATGGTAGATATTGCAGACTTCCCATTATTAATATTTTCAGCTTCTATTTTATCTTCGGAGACTTTTTCAGAACTCAATTTTAAGGCAGCCTGTGCTTCAGTTAGCAAAACATATGGATCAAAATCTTTGTTCTTACCTAAAGCTAGTGGGCTCCTTAATTGTACACTGATTTTTTCACATTCCATATCAGCGGCATTCATGTCATCGTCTTCCGATTCTGATGACGATGAACTAAATTCTACATTGGCTTTAGAAGCAACCATTCCTTTTTTGGTCTTTAACTTGTCCACCATATCCGGCCGCAGTCGTCTTAGGCGCACTTTGCACATTTTATTTTTCTTTGTATCCATTTTAATTGGTGTCTTTCTTCTTTTTTCATATAATAATCGAATCAAACTTTTCTTCTTCACAACTTTTTTTTCTATATAGACATAAAGGAAAACATTTGTGTTCTTTTGGGAATCTTCTACACTTTAACCTAGAATATTTATTATATTTTGTTAAATTGTATACGTTTTTATTATAAATATTAAAAAAATATAATAATAATATTTTTCTAATTAAAAAAATTCCTTTTCTCATACAAAATAAAATCACTACTCTGTATACTGCTGCACTTTTTATAACAATTTACGTTTTTTTTTTTTCTATCTAGTTTGTATATCTATATTCGCATTTTCACGTATTTTGCTTTGTTTTTAATATTCGTTGCAAATTACACAAAAATTGTCTTCTTCTTCGTTAATTTATTTCGTCTTCTGGATTAGTGTTGCCATTGAAGCATTTAAATTTGCTAACAACTAACGATTATCAATCCAATTAAAATATAGAAATATCTTTGTAAAAAAAGATATTTTTTGTTGTAGCCAGAATATTTTGCTTTCTTGTCATGTTGACATTATCAATTCTATTAAGAAATAAAATATTATTTTAAATTTTTAAGGTTTTTCAATATAGCCAGCCATTTTGACTTCCATTGGAATTCGCTGAATTAAGCTTTTTTGAATATAAACATTTTTTATATGGAAATATATTGGAAGCATAGAACTTTTAAAATCGAAAACGATTTTAGGTTTATTGGAATAACAACCAACGTAAAATTTATGCGTACTTTTATTTTGTTTCACGTTATTTTATATTTTATATAATTTAGTTTATTTCATTATACTTTAGCACTATATTTTGTCGATTGCGTTTTGGCAACACTTTTATGATAGATGTATGGATTTCAGTGGACTCGCTTTTTTAACACACACTAAAAATTGCAATTAAGACTTTTTTCCCAATAACTTTCACTTACTTTTTTAATGCATTTATGTTAAAACATTTTATCATTTCATATTCTACATGAAATGATCTATTAAATAAAATATTTTTTACTATTTAATTGTATTTCTTTCCATAAAATTTTCGATAATAATTATTCCTGTGTGCACTTGATTTGTTGAATTTTTCTCGTGTGTATGAATTTTCTTCGTTTATCGCTTCGTTTCCACATTCGTTGTATAAATATGGTGCTGCCACATATTTGGTTGATTATTTTTCCCAATATATTTCGTATTGCAGGGACAAAAAGCGCTGTAATCTTTTTAAAACCGGTTTCGAATAATTTTTGTTTTCGAATTTTTTTCTGCATTTTAATATAAACCGCTGAAATTTTACTTATTTTCATAAATTATTTCACAAAAAGATTAATTTTTTATTGTTATTTATAAAATGTTTCTGAAAAAATAAGGAATTACTTTAGACTAGTCATTTACTTTAGACTAGTTTAACCAGTAAGCCGAATTTTATCAAAAAACTTAAAATACCTTTAAAATTAAACTAAAAACCCAAAAACAAACAATTTATTTCTGCTTTTATATGAATCAATCGCTTAACTTTTTCGGCGAATTCTTTTACAACTTGTTTAAATGCAGAAAGCACTTAGTAGCATCTCTCAAATGACAAGATGTAACCCTTCTGGGCCTTCATATAGTGTTCATTTTGAAATTTAGATCGTATTTTACATTTTTCGGCACACTTTGATATTACATTATTTTTAATAAATGTTGATCATAAATTTCAGTATTTACTACTTAGCTACTTCAGTTAATTGAAATCTTAAATTCATAGGACTAAGTGAAGTTAGGTTGACCAGACCAATATATGAGTTTCTGACACTGCACCTAAATTTGGGACGACTTGTGTTACTTAAAGTAACACACGTGAATGTGTTACTTTAAGTAACACATTCACGCTATTATATACGAGTTTCGTTCTAAATTCACATAATTCTCCTCGAATATTTCATGTTTCAGAGGAGTGTGATGGTATAGTTGTGATATTCTTTTTTTATCGAATGCAGAAATTTACATTCTCATAATTTTTAGAAATCAATAGACAAGTTAACAATTTTCATAAAAATACGGCAGAATTATAGGTCGTCGTAAGAAAATCTCCTAAATAAATCTTATGTTTTTGGTCATCGATGGCAGTTCCTTATATTGTCGTGCATACAATTCAGAAATTTACATTAAAATCAGCAGACAAGTTAACAGTTTTCATAAAAAAATGAGACTGAATTGTACGACGTAATGTTTTTGGATATCGATCGCCTTTATTAACTCTTAAAACATGATTTCATTTTTTGAATTTTGATCAATATTAATAATCTGAAATACATATTATGTTATAAAATTATTTTATTTTCATAAAATATTCCACATTTAAACGGATAATGTCATCACGTCATATTTATTGTACTAAGGGTATAATTATTGTATTAACATGTAACATCAACGTAAAATACAATAAATATAGAAAATTTAAACCGGTTTTATAAAGTTTTGGAAAAAAAATATTTACTAAATATATTGTATATAGGGTTTGAATTACAGGACAAATTATTGTTGGGAAATTATAGACGTTCGCGAGATAAATTAATATTTTATTCAAATTGTTTATCTTTAACCAAAGTATAACTCTTTACATAAATAACAATTTTAATAAAATTAAATGCTAATTTCTAATAACTTTAGGTCTGCTAATTACAAAACTTTATTAAATATTAATAGAAAGAAATCTTCTACACATTTCATAAAGTTTTATTGATTTTTTTTTTTTCATTTTTGTTAAATTTTTTAAAAATTTTATTTTTGAAAGGTTTTTATCTAGAATTTTGCATTTTAGTTTTTAAAAAGATCTCAACTAATATATTTTGTTTTTTTTTACTAAATTTTCTTTAGGTTTTGAACACTATAACTCTATTAATTTGTGTAATTTTTACTATATTATAATAATTTTACTATATTATATACATAATCCTTCCAAGCTAAGTATAACATTTTTACTTGTTTAATTTCTGTTTTTCCTATATGAACAAGAACACAACAAGATTTCTCGGGAAAATATACATATGTAACTATAAATTCCAAAACCCTAATTGCATATCAATACTAAATATATTTAGTATTTGCTTATCAGAGATTTTATTCAGTAATTTACTCATCCTAGACTTAAAATTACCAATACCATTACTTAGTACTCATAGTTTTTTAGCTTGGATTTAACACAAAACTAAGTGTAGAATTTAGTAGCTATTTAAGCTTCGTTTATTAAAGTCATTTGTTTTTCTGATTATAATAAAAAAAAATAATAATAATAAATTTAAAATGATTTCACGTATAATATTTTTTATATCACTGATAATAACAATGCTAAATACAAGCAAGGCTGATGGTATGATAGAAGTCTTTAAATGGAAACAAATGGACTTTTATAATCGTGGCAGTAATCCGATATCAGGACCTATCACAAGTAGTCCAGTAACGAATACTAAACCAAAACCAGGTATTTAAGCATTTAGGCATTAAGAAATGGAACACATTAATGTTCCAACAAATATTTGATTTCATACATAGTTAGGGTCAAATGTGTGATTATGCATTTAGTTATAAATTTTGTTTGTTTGATGTATAAAAAGTGTCTTATCTGTAAAATTAAAAGAAAACATATACATTTTTCAAATTAATAAGAACAAAATTTTGATGGGAATTACCTAAAATATTTAATAAAGCTATTAATATTGATGATTTAACAAACTCAGAACTAAGTTTTTCTTAACTTTATATGTCGGCCTAAAATTTATATTTATTTAAAGGCAAAATAAAAAAAATAAAATGTATTGATTAAATCGATGAGATCATATATATATATATGTATATATAT